>MU227574.1:1339601-1376147 GCA_018584345.1 Thuja plicata | reverse complement strand
GTTTTCTTTTCAATAAGGGCTACCTTGTGCAGAGCTACTATTTATGGAAACTTGCTATTTTTAGTAAGTTGGTCATACGATCTCGGAATGTTTTGATTTTGCATGTGGAGGTTCATCTCAGTCATATCAGCCTACCAGTAAAGTTTCATAGCTAGATCAGGTCTAATTTTGAAGATATTGAAAATTTTTGGTATTGAAAATAGGGTACAGAAACTTCGAGCTCAGTTTTGAAGGCTTTAGAGGCCCCAGATGAGGTCAAAACTTGGGCTGAATGAAGCTTGCTTGATTTAAATGTTGTAGAGCACTTTGTGGCATTTCTGAAATGGGGTTATAATAGTCAATCAGGTCAACTGGTGATGACTTATGGTCTCTGGAAGTTGGGCCACCTGAAATAGAAAAAAATAATTTTCCTTCAAAATTTTTGTTTGGGTTTCAAAAGTTATTTTGAGTCGACTTTGATGTACTAAATTGAAAAATAAAATAATTCTAAGTTTGGTTGGCCCTAAGGGCTAAATTTCTGGAACCTTCTCTAGCGGTGGAAATTGCCTATATAAAGCAGGCCCGTAGTGTTGTCTTAGGCAGTTCGGGACAGTTCTGGGTAGATCTAGGTAATAATTCGAGGCTTTGTCCAACAGAATATTGTAAGGGGAATGCCCATGTGGCTTTGCATATTGTAATCCTGAAAGTTTGTAATTCTGCATTTGTGGAGATAATAAGAAGTCCATTTTTTGTTCTTGCAAATTGTTGTTGCTTCTCTGTTTCTGTTATGTGTTTGTGGTATTAAGGGGAGCGCCCTTCATCAAGCCATGAATGAAGAAATTGAACAGATTGAGAAGAATAAGACTTGGACACTTGTACCTAGGTTGAATGACAAGAATGTAATTGGTACTAAGTGGGTATTCAGAAATAAGTTGAATGAACACGGAGAGGTAAAATGAAACAAAGCTAGATTGGTATGCAAGGGTTATGAACAATAGGAAGGAATTGATTATGGAGAAACATTCACCCCAATTGTAAGATTGGAAGGAGTAAGAACCTTACTTGCATATGTAGACTACAAAGGTTTTACAGTTTATCAAATGGATGTAAAGTCAGTGTTTGTAAATGGGATATTAGAAGAATAAGTATACATTAAACAATTTGATGGATGTGTTGACTCAAGCAAGAGGAACATGGTTTGAAGATTACACAAGGCACTATATGGACTGAAGCAAGCACCAAGAGCATGGTATGAGAGATTGCACAATTATTTGATAAAGATTGGATTTTCTAGAACCAATGACAACAACAATTTGTATTTGAAGACAGAGCAAAGCAAAGGTACTTTATTGGCTGAAATTTTTGTTGATGACATTATATTTAGTGGACAAGATGTGTTATGCCAAGCATTTGCAAAAGATATGCAAACTGAATTTGAGATGTCTATGATTGGTGAGATAAAAAAGTTTGTTGGCTTACAAATATATCAAATGAAGAATGGTATCTATATTACTCAATCAAAATATGTCAAGGAGATACTAAAAATTTTTGGAATGGAATATTCAAAACGAGTGAGTACACCCATGGCTACTGGACAGAAGTTAACAAAAAATGATGATACAAAAGAAGTGAATCAAGCCCTTTAAAGGTCAATGATTGGAAATCTGCAATATGTTGTACACAATAGAACTGATATTGCACTGGCTGTTGGTATTGTTGAAATTTTTTCTGCCAATCCTAAGGAAACTCATATGATGGCAGTAAAAATAATTTTGAGATATTTGAAAGGTACAGATGAATATGGTCTATATTACAAAAACAATGACAAGTTTGAACTTAGAGTCTATACTAATTCTAATTGGGATGGAAATTTGGATGATAGAAAAATCACCACAGGTGGCACATTTATTTTAATAAAAATATTGGTTACATGGAAAAGAAAGAAATATAATTGCACCTCACAATCTATAACTGAAGCCAAGTATGTGGCAACAACAATTAATTGTTCTAATATTGTGTGGTTGAAGATACTATTGAAAGGTATGAAAGAGGAGATCATAGAACTAGTTGTCATATATTGTGATAACATGAGTGCCATTAATATTTCTAAGAACCCTATAATGCACTCTAAGACAAACCATATAGCTATCAACTATCATTACTTGAGGGAGCTAGTTTAGAAGAAGGAAGTGAGACTGGAATATGTGAATATTAAGGAATAATTAGCAGACATGATGAGGAGGTTCCTGTCCTAGAGCTTCTAGCTCTCTCCAAGACCTTCAATTTTCTCTCTTAGGGTCTCTCACTCTCTACCCTATTTAGAGGATTATTTCCTAATCCCCTAACCTCCTAGGAACTTCTCATCAACTTCAAACTTCACTCTTCCCACTCTTTCTCCACTTCCTTGCAAGCATGGCTTCACAAGCCTCTAAACTCTCCAATGGTGTCAAATACCTAGGGTTAGGCTTTCCTACTCCCTTAGGCCTATTCACACTCTAATGGATCCAATTTGATGATCCCTTCAACCATTTTCCAATCAAGACCCAAAATCAACTATTTGGCCCTTGTAGCCTTTTTAGGCCTATTAGCCCTCTAAAACACTGAAAATGTGTTCTTGCTCCCAGAAACCCTTAACAAACCCCCCAAAAAATTGGATATTATTTGTGTTTTTTTCCTTCCCTTGAGGATTCACTAGGTCTCAAACCCTGATGGTGTCCATACAGTAGATTTCTACCAAACCCCTAAAAATAAGGGTTTTGGAGACATGTAGACTGGTTTGGTAATGTGATATTCTTTCTTTGATCAGTTGGAATCCTCTAGTCTTCTCCTTCTACAAGAAGGTCTGAAATACATGCCTTCTCACTTCCCCAAACTTTATTGTCTCATACCAATCACTCTGCAATCACCATTGCTATTGTTGTTTCCAGTTACCCTAGCTAGAATGCTCATCACTCGCCTAGGGCCTAGTTATTCTTGGACTTCCCCTACACACACACACTCCAAAAGAAATATTTATAGAGTATATACAAGGATTTTATTGATTCCAAGTGTTCATGGAGTTTGAACCATGGGAACTCCAAGAAAACCAAACTTTTACATGACTGGACCAAAACTGGCCAATGAACTTGCAAAACATAAATTAATTAACAAAACTTAACCAGAAAGAATAAACTACTAAAATACCACCACAAAAATCTTTGAAATTACATTTCAAACACTATTCCATAATTAATTCAGTCCATTCGATCCAATAAAGTGATGGATGATGCCTCTATCACAAAAACACATTGTAAATTGATCCTTCCTACTAATCAGTCTGTACAAAATGAAATCTAACTAAAAAATTAAGGTTGGATTCACCTTATATACTCCTATCCAATCTGTCTAGACCATTTGGTCAAGATTTGGGCACTCTAATGACTGATTCCTAAAATCTAGGAAATGTTGTCATGACAATTTTAAAGTTGTCATGATAACTTTGACAACTTTTGTCAAAATTGCAACTTTTCCATTTTGAGTGTCCTAATTGGTTTAAAACTTTACCAATTGACCTCAAATGGTTAGAAAACAACAAAACATTAAAAATATTCCCAATCTGGGAATTTGGTCAACTCTTTGACTTTTGAGTTGACTTTTAGGCCTTAGAATCCTAGAATCAGCTAGACTCAAACAACACAACCAACCTAATCTCTTCAAACCTAAACCACACCTCAAACACACACTAGGGACTTTATACTTAGTCCTAATTTATGGATGGTTGGCCAAACCAACCTACAAGCCAAAATAGTTAAGATCTTTTAGTAGACCTTAAGGGTGCTCCTACACCAAGACATATTTACAAAGGAACTACCCAAGGATTCTCATGAGTATCTACAAGGTAAATTAGGGGTGATTCTCCTAACTAAGACTAATTAGTTCAGAATGGTACTATTGCATCAAATGTTATATTCAGAATATTTGACACATTGATGCATAGGCAATCACACTTTAGGAGGTTGCCTAAAGCTGTGAAAGACAGACAAAGACAAAAAAGCGGATTAGTCATAAGAAAGATGACAGAAACAACATGATACAAAGTTAGGATAGAAGAATCTGCATGATGAAGATGTCAACGTCTTTGGCATTGTTTTCAAAGAGGGAGAGATTACTAAAAAAGAGATTAAGAGGGAGAGATTACTGAAAAAAGAGTTTACTGAAAGAGGGAATCTACAGATGAACATAAACAGAAAGATTTTAGTGTGATTATAGACATAGAGGGAGAAATGTTTTACAAGATGAGATTCATAATGAAGCTAAAGACATTAATGAAAATTTGTTCATATCAAGGAACACAAGCAGATTTTTTGGATTATATGGTAACTATGGTTGGAAAATTATTGTTTTAAAGTTTAGTGTTGCCAACAATGCCAAAGAGGGAGATTGTTGGAAAGCTACAATGGAAACAATTGTTATTTTTTCATTGATGCCAAACCTTAACTGGCGAGACTATTGTTATCTATTTGAGTACCATATCTATTGATTGATGAAGAAGATTTAAAGGCAAGGATAACAAGAAGACCAAGTGAAATGGTTGAGTTATGGGAAATCACAAGGGTACTTGATCAATTGGCACATTGGCAAAGTAATGTGTTGTTTATCTTTTGATGATAGTTTACTGAGAACAGTTTATGCCGAGTGAAGTCTATGATGACCAAGCGCTAATAAATTGTCAAGGAAACCAGTGATGACCAAGTAGAAGAACACAGTTTTGGCCAAGCAACAATATTTTGGTAATTTTTGAGATTTGAGATCTCTATCCGACTTAATTGATTTTATTGGGATATGTAAAGTTAATTGAGGATACGTACGATTGGTCCACACTATGTAAATGCATAGGTAACCATAATTAATTCATGGATCAAAGATTTAATTAGTGATTTCTTTGGAGAAGTAAATTAAATGTAAAGATGGAAAGATCTGTTGGATCTGACCTAACCTAAGATCTACGATCTTGATTAAGCTACAAAGGATTTATCTGACCTAGATGAAGAGATATAAGATAACCTCAAGGGGTTATTCATGATGTGTATGATGTGAATGCAATTGGATTGCATAGTTAATTGACTGATTGGCATGATCTAGTAAAGAAGGCTGAGCAAAGAAGCAGAAAGCTATGAGAGTGATTGCTTGATGGATTTCCAAGAAGATATAAAGATTGAAAAGAGAATTGAGGCCACTCAGTGAATTAGTATTAGAGCTGAATTGGATCTGGATTTGCAAAGTAAGTTGTATGTATCAGATCACACCTGCTGATTACTTTTTAACCATTGTATCAGTCAAAATCCTTTAACTAGGTTGACCTAACACTCATTATATAAATCCTTTGAGCAAGGTGACATTCATGTGGAAAGTTCTAAGTCCTCTAACAAGGCCAGTCCTGACAGGGTGATTAAATCCTTTAACCAGATCACATTTAGCAATGTGTTTTGTAACCTTTAAGATGGTTGGATCCTAAGAGAGCTCACTTCAGAAGAGTGAAAACTTGATAGCATGTTATTGGTGGCTTTTCCCATATTGGGTTTCCACATTAAATACAGGTGTCAACTTGTGTGAATGTTTATGTTGTGTTTTACTGTTAAGTTTCTGCAAGCTGATTACATTTGAATAGTAAAACTGCATATGTATGTTGTTGATTTATGCTATTGCTACCGAGTAGATCTGAGTTGTTCAAAGTGGTATAAAGTTTAATTTGGTACATCTAGACTTGAGGATAACTGATTCACCCCACCCCCCCCNATTCCCCCCCCCCCCCCCCCCCCCTCTTAGTTATTCTAAATTCATTCTAACAGTATTGGGCTTCTTGCACCTTTCAAATTATTGTCAAAGGGTGAGAATAGAAGAATAGATGAAACATTTTTGGGAGAAGAACAAAGAAGTAGTTTGGGAGAAGAACAGAGAAGTACTTGAGATCAAAGAAAATAAAGTATGTATCTGCTAAGGGTGAGCAATATTTTTTTTTTTTTATCTAGAGCAGCTAGATGATTTTTTGGTATTTTTTTTTGTTTCTATAAATTCCAAAGGGGGGGATTTTTAGTGTAATTGATGATGTGTTGGTAAGTGATGTGGTACAAAATTGGTATTGCATGATGATCATTTATTATGTATTCATTGATGTCAAGTATTGACCTAGTGTTCTTAGTGTGTTTCCAAGTATGTGAGAAGGATGAACAAGGTATTAAAGGTGTTTTCAATGGTTGCAATATTTAAGAGAGACTTGAGAATGTTTATAGATGCTAACTATATGATCACAAGTGTTGAATTTTTCATTTGTGCAACTTATGATTGATTGATGTTTGACAAGGAAATTGCTAGAACAGTCTCTGACTAGCAATGAGTGATTTGATCAGTTTGTCAAATATATGATGAGTTATGTGTTGCAATCATTGGATGATGTTTTTGATATTATGTTGACTTAAAATTTATGACAACAACTGATTTAGGTGTTCAGAAAGCATTATTTAAGGTTACAAAAGTTGTTTCTCTAAAAGGTGACAATATTTTTGAGCTTCTGATGGTAAGATCTTTGATTAGCGATTGGTGATCAAGGTGTAATATTTCATTTATGTTCTATATGTCATCTTGTCATGTCTAGATTTGTTTGTGGTGATGAATTGACATTTCTTTGATCAAGGTAGATATTTTATTAGGATGTAGGCTGGGTTGGTCAAAACATGTTTGACTATTCTTGATAAAATTAATTGTAAGGGTATATCATGTGACCAACCTGTTTGGTAGAGAAGTTTGTTATATTAGGATTTTTGTTTTGGCATGATCCTTTTGAGTGCAAAGATTAGAAAAGGTATTTAAAAGGTGTTAGGTGAGATTTGGGTCAGTCATTATTTAGGGATTGAGTAAAGATATTTATATCATGAAATTAAAAGATTTGTGCATGTAGATTATCCATGTGAAGGTGCGATCAAGCCAGGGTGTTCCAAAGATTTTTGAGAGGAGAATTAATGTGTTACATTGGATTTGATCAAGCAAAGAAGTTGCTACTTCTGGATCAAGTGACCCTAACAGGTTTTTATATTGCAAATCCCTTAACTAGGTGTATGTAATGAAAATACCTACAGTTGCACAACAAGAAAAAGCATACAGACACAAGAAATATGAAGTAATCAAAGGATGCTAATAAACTTGAAATGCAACTAAATTTTCACTAAAACCTCCAATGAGCTAAAATAAGGGCACCCAATCAACCTTGTTTGATTTTCTCTTAGAGAATTTGTGGGTGTACTCTCCCAACACAATACTAATAATCCTACTATTATGCAAGATGCAAAATGATGAAGAAATTATGGATTTGAGCACAAATATGTGGAACTTTCCCCAAATCTCACAATGATCAATGCAAATGAAAAACCTATTCTAAGCATGGAAATATAAGAGATTACCAACTATTTTCAAATGAAAACTAAACTAAAGACAAGGATAGAATATTCAAAGCTAAACTATGAGAGTAAATCTAGATTACTATGCAAGCAATGAAGTCTAAACTAGGATAAAAATGCAATTACTATGAAAATTAAATTGATAAGAATGATAGAAGGCTTAAGTGATCAAGTGTTAAAGTGCTCAAGAATGCAAGTTCTCAATAATGCTTATGCTACTACTACTATTTGCAAAATGAGGAGTGAGGCCTCCTTATATGGACTTGCCTTGAAAATGAAGGGCTAGGATTAAGAGGTGGAAAATGAGTAGTTAAGATGAAAGGTTAGGTAGGGTTTGACTTGAGTGAAGGAGATTAAGAGGCAAAAGGAATGAGTGGCTAGGATTAAGTCGTTAAAGAGAATGGTTGACTTTTAAAATAAAAGCCAAATGAAGAGACAAGTGCCAAGTGTCACAAGCTCAAAATTTTGGAGTTGATCCATGTGATTGCACATGATTGGCTAGGAAAATAGAATAAAAGGATTAACGAATTTATAAAATAAACAAAAGTATTTATTTAATAAATAGAGGAAATAAGATTAGGATGAAGGTTTAATTAAATAAATAAAAATTTAATCAATCCTAGAAAGAAAAGGATAATGAATTATTTAAATAAATAAAAATATTTTTTTAAATAATAGATGAAAAGACTTAATGAATTAATTAAATAAATAAAAATATTTATTCAATTAATAGAAGACATTATAATTAAATAAATAAGATATTTATTTAATTAAGGACAGTTTTAGATGTCTACACTGGGTAGATCCTAATAGGTCTTATTTTTAAATCTCTTAATAAAGTGGCTCATTAAATTAAGTTTGAAATATCCCAAAAGAGTTACTCCTAATAGGTTAAAGCACCTAACAGGGATAGAGGAAAATCCCATAATTTGATGGCGCCTAACAATGTCTTTGTAAACTCCTAACATGGATAAGCTCCTTACAGGGCGTACTTTAGAAGAGTACATTATTTGTGGGTCCTCATTCCCACTATGGTTTTCACCTATTTGGGGTTCTAAGTGAAAATCTCTATGTTATGTGTTTCATTCTTTTTTGTGGTTGTGTTTATTTGGTTAACTCACACTTGCTTGTCAATCAATAATCTTATGAACGTTCTTTTTGAGTTAAAGAGGTGAAATTATCAGATATATGAGGAATGATGATTCACCTCCCTCTAAGTATTCTTGGACCTTTAGGACTAACACTCCCCTTCCCAGTAATTGCATGTGCATGCGTAGAATTCCTATCACACCTCTAGGAAAGTAGACATATTGAAATTCACCACAGAAAACATCTCTTCCACTGTTCACACCCACCCCCCTCACGAGAGGGAATTCACATGTCGTCCAAATCTCAGCCACAGAAATATTTGTTGTGTAAGAAAATGTTGGGCCCTAAATAATTGATGAAATTTAACCATGGAATAAAAAATAAAGATATGTCTCATATCATTCCTTTCCACCTATTGGACTAAAAAATGCATGTTTCTTTTTTCTTAATTTTTTAATTTTAAGACAGTAAAAAATATTTTAATTTTTAATTTAAGATAATTAAAAAAATGATTTAAGCATTTAAGATGAAATATTATTTGTCTTAGAAAAATGTCTTGAACAATCTTCTTATATAATAGTGATATAGAGGCGTAATTGTCATTTATTGACTCATTTTTTTATTTGACTAATTATTTAGTTGTGTTGTTTACCTAATGACCAAATTGATCATTTATCTAGTCATTTATAGATGTGTTGTAAAAATGACTAGAATCTAGTCATTTTCACTTATCATGGCTAAACATTTTTGTCACCTAGTCATTTATTTTCCAAATTTCCACTATTTTTCTTCATCTTGCTTGCACAAAGCACATCTAATAGTTAATTGGAATCTCCTCTTGATCAGGTTATCATGGGTGAGAATTTTATCATGCATAGTCGTCCACTAGAGCAGATTAATTTTTGGGATTAGTTGAGGATTCCAAACCTCCTTGCATAAAAAAGGAGGGCTAACTTTGGCTAGTATTATGGTGTAGGATGATTTAACTTCTACAATAATAAAATGTAAGAAAGGTAAAATGCTCCTCCTTTCCCTAATGCACACTCAAAAGGAGGATGACTCAATAGGCTCAAGTAGGAACTAAGCACTAAATAAGTCACTGATCCTTCACAATAATGAATTTATTAAGATTATTTAAAGGAAAATGATATGATGACTCAATATATGAGGTTAAATAAGCAAATATTGACAAGATTCAGGAAATGTAGATTGCCAAAATAGAGACGGGAAGCTACAATGACCTGAAATGGAAACTTGAGAACTGTACTAACCTATAAACTAAGTTTGAATTGGATTTGTCATGTAAAAAATACCTTAGGAATTTTGTTCCTGGGAACAAGAAGCTTGCAAAATTTGGATCCAAGGGATTTTACCCAATTTTAGTTGTAGTTTTCTCGATAGATCCTACACTTTCTAGAGTAGTTCTGACAGTTGCGCCACCTACACATACACACAAAAAATAAGGAATAAGGTTGGATACAGTGGCTTTCCTAAATCAAACCCATTTTTGGAATCAACCTTGAAATGAAAAAAGGAAATGAAATCATGATGTCATATAGTAGAAGCTAGATATAAAAATAGAATATGTCATACCTTGGCATTGGAAATGCTTAGATTTGAATGTGATCACATATGTTGATGCAATAGCTTTCACTTAACACCAAAAAAACAAAAGGAAATCATGAAATAAAAAACCTTACATGTTGGATGTTGTAGCTCACCACAATGTGTGATTGAGAAGAAGGAAGAAAAATTGGATGAATGAGGATGTGTGTATCTCCTTTCCTTGATAGAAAATCCTTTACTTGACCTTAAATGAGTGAAATAACCTTTCTTTATGGAGAAGAAAACCTTAAATTCTCGAGAAGTCATCTAGATCTTGAATTATTTCCTTGAAGTCTTGAATTTTATCGATCTCTTGATTGCTTGATATTCTTTATCATTCCTTGTTACCAAAATGAGGAGAGATTAGGGGTTAATCTTCAAGCAGGTTGAGTGTAAGTCCTAATATCCCACTAAACCAATAATACAGGTCCTCAGTTCCAATTCTAGCCTAAACCTTAGGGAAAAAATGCCTTTGGAATTATGTTCCTAGGAACATAAATCCTTGGGCATTATGTTCCACCCAATTGGAGCTTAAATTAGAACCATAAGTCTTGGACAATCAAGGGATGTTAGATTACAAGATATAGTTGATTCTGAGATTATGATAGAACGCAAAGACCACAAATGGTAACATAGGGCCCAGGTGATGAAATGAATTGTTGGATTGGAGGAAAAATAGAGGAGCACACTTAGAGATAAGGTCTTACCTCAATTTTAAATAAGATTGAAATGATAGAGGACCTATATTTAAATTTAGGTGTCCATTAAGTGTCATATGAAGTCCTATTATAAGAACACACTAAGTTGCTTGCTAAATAATCATAAAATTATACACATATGTTAGGTGCCTACAATTTATGAAGATACATAACTGAAAAAACTCGATTAGGATTCCTTCTCTAGAAGAATCTATCCCTAAAACTAATAAATTTTCTGGAGGATTATAATTTTAAGGATCCTAGGTTCAAACTAGTACTTTTGATTCAATGTTTGATACTTCTAACTTGGAATTCAAAACTTTTGATTCAATTCATAATGCATAGATAACTTTAGAAACTTTTTAAAAAAAAATTCCAACATAGAGTGACACTTTTGACTCATAGAGATGCACATCTATCAACACTTCTAATAGATAGACTAGTACAGTTGATTAACTAACCTTTTATGTTTTTTACCTTCTATTTGGTAAGATATGCTAGATCGATGTTATTGATGAGTAAAATGAAATTTTTGAGGTATAAAATGGTGCTTTTGATTAATTGACTTTTTTTTGGTTTTGTATCTTATTTTTTAGGTATTCTAAACTTAAGAAAGGATTGGTACATTTGATAGGTCTACTAATGATTTTGATATCTTTCATCATGCTTCTAATGATTATTATTGGTCTTTTTCTATATTATTGATCTATGGTTCTATGTATTATATATATTTTTTGATTCTCTTGATCTATATTGGAAACCATCTCTTGGCTAACTTTCTTGTGGTTTTGGAAAATATAACTCATTTGGTGTGGCCTTGTTATCATGGGTATAATCAAGAACTCAAATTTGAATGTAAAGAACTCAAATAAAAGACTTTCTTCATAAGACTTTTTTTCCAAGCCATCTTCCATTTTCTTTAAAATGATATGGGGATGAATGTGGTTATACTCATGAATATGTCCATAGCCAACCAATATTGTTCTAGTCTACTTAAATTTTTTTTTACTAGATTATATATAACATATTCATTCCATAATGCAAGCATTATATCAAACATGTTATAAATAATAAAATTGTCATTGATATGATATTAAATAAAATGAAAGGTTACATACTATTTCTCAAAGACTTCATAGCACTTATGATCAATATATGTGTATATTTATTGACCCAAGGAGGACAAGGAGAATAGGTGCCAAAGGCACTCCCAGCTATCCAAACCACCTAGCAGAACAACACATAAGCAACAACACAAGAAGGAAAGAAGAAACAACAGATACTTAGCCTTAATTTATCAAAATCAATACATTTTATGCCATAAGGCCTTCCCGGTTTTGACCATATACATTCAAATGTTTTACAGAATGATCTTATTACATGCAAGGTCAGAGACCTGCCATCCAAATATGATAACCCTTAACCTTCTATCTTTAAAATGATACCCCCAAAAAGCTACTCCTAATCTAAGAACATAAACCAAATATATACAAGAGTCCACCAAGGAGGTCAACACTCAAATCCTAAAGAAAGACCTAGATTTAGATCCACACATATCCCAATGAGAGATCCCACATTAATTACACCTCAAAAATTAAATGTAGAAGTCATCCATATCAGGATAAACAACTCAGTAAGAAGGTAACTGAGTATCAGGAACAACTCGGTGAAAGAACCCACCAAGAACCCAACATTCACCGAGACCCATCAGCAAAGAAAGACAGAACAAGTAACCAAGAAACATTAGTTAGCGAGCACTTCATGGAGCAATCTCCAAACAAGCTAAAGAAATAAAACAAACAAATTTTTGGTTTATCAGGATTTTCAAAGAACCCAAGATGCTCCTGCATCAGACACCTGAGGTTAAAATAAATGATTCCCTGAATCATGTGTTAGTTCCAACTTGAATTGAATCCAACTCATATTGAGAAATTCAAGATGAGTCCTCAATCAGTCTGTTCTTCCATTTTATCATTTAATCCATGAATTCCTTTCCTTTTGTACTTCTTCAAACTCATCGTTTCAAAAATTGTTCAACTTCCTCTATCTATTTCTTAGGATAATCACTTGATACTGTCACTTCTTCATCAGATTCATGATATTCATACAAGTCTTAAATATTTAATATGAGTGATATATCCATGTCATCAGGTAATTCCACTTCATAAGCATTTCTACTATCAAATCTTCTCAGTATTTTGCAAGGACCAAATTTCTTCATCTTCAATTTTCCATAAGTTCCAATAGGAAATCTGCCTTTATTCAAATGAACCATTACTACATCACCAACTTCAATTTTTTTTTTCTCCTTGATCTATCTACACTATCCTTGTATTTATAATTATTTTTCTCCAACTTTTGTTTTACATCCTCATGCAATGTCTTCATGAACTCATAAAATTTTTCTACTTCAACACTTTTTTTTCTCTTCACTAGTAATATCTCTCAAGTCTAATATACCTCTTAGTTGTGTGCCATGAACAATCTCAAAAGGTGTCTTTTGAGTACTTCTATTTACTGAAGTGTTGCATGCGAACTCTGATTGTGCCAACATCAAATCCCAATTATTCAGTGTGTCTCCAAATAAACATCTTAACAAGTTACCCAAACTTTGGTTTACAACCTCTATTTTTCCATCAGTCTATATATGAAATATAGAACTATACTTCAACTTTGTGTTTAAATTCTTCCAAAGTGTTTTCCAAAAATAAATGACAAACTTACTGTCTCGGTCAGAGATGATACTCCTCAATAATTCATGAAACATGACAATCTCCTTAAAGAAAAGATCTTCTATATGTACTTCATCTGATGTTTTTCTACATGGTATCAAATGTGTCATCTTATAAAATATATCCACAAAAATAAATATAGAATCATTACCTCTTTCTATCCTCGGTAAGACAAGAACAAAATTGATGCTGATATCACTCCAAGGTTTCTCAAGAATAGTAATCGATGTATACAAACTAGTATTCTGACTTACTCCTTTTGCAACTTGACAAACTCCACATTTTTTCACAAATTTATAAACACCTTATACAACTAAGGCCAAAAATACCTTTCTTTAAAATAACTCAATGTTTTATCAATACCAAAATGTCCAGCCAAACCACTACTATGTTTCTCCTTTATCAAATTAGTTCTCATTGATCCTCTCGGTATGCACAACTGAATACCTTTGAACAACATATATTTCTGAATGAAATAATATTCATACTTGATTGATTTGGAATAGGTGCTATGCACACTCTCCATTGCTTAGAAAAATCAGGATCATTTTCATACAAATGCTTCATATCATCAAAACCAAGAACTTCAATTCTTATTTCAGTCAACAAAGATCTTCTGCTTAATGCATCAACAACTCGGTTAGAAGCTCTACTCTTATGCTTAATCACAAATGTGAAACTTTGTAAATACTCTACCCATTTCATATGTCTCTGATTCAAATTATTCTAACTACCCAAATATTGTAAAGCCTTATGATCAGTATACAACACTAATTCACTCGACATCAAATAGTGTCTCAATTTCTTCATAGCTTGAACAATACTATATAAATCTTTATCTTTGACAAAATATTTCCTTTTTGCATCATTCAAATTTTCACTAAAGAAATGAATGGGTTTACCTTATTGATTTAACATAGCTCCTATTGCACTTCCACTTGCATCACACTCAGCTTGAAATACCTTATTGAAATCAGGTAAGGCTAATACAAGTAATTCAGCAACCTTCTGCTTCAAACTCTCAAAACTCTTCTCAGCTCCATGTGTCCATTTGAATTCTCTTTTTTCTCTTCTCATTATCTTAGTCATAGCATTACAAATAGAAGTGAAATTTCTAATAAACTTCATATAAAAACTTTTGGATCCATGAAATGATCTTACCTCACTGACATTCTCAGGTGTAGGCCAACTAAGTATAGCTTCAAACTTCTCAAGATCCATCTTCAAACCATCAGCTAAAATCACAAAACCTAAATACATAAACTTTCTTCTTTCATGAAGGAATAATTTTTTAGATTTATCAACAACTTTTCCTCTTTCAATCTCTGCAATAATTATCTTATGTGCATCAAATTCTTTTCTCTAGTATTACTTAAAATTAGAATATCATCCAAGTATACAATCACACATTTATTCAAGAATTTCTTGCACACACGCACACACACACACACACATATATGTATATGTATATATATATATATATGTATATGTATGTATATATATATATGTATATATGTATATGTATATGTATATGTATATGTGTGTGTGTGTGTGTGTGTGTGTGTGTATATATATATATATATATATATATATAGCATCATTCATTAACCTCATAAATGTACTCGGTGCATTAGTTAAACCAAAAGGCATAACCAACAACTCATACAAACCTTCCTTCATCTTGAAAGCATTCTTCCATTCATCACCTTCTTTGATTTTGATCGGATAATATCCACTCTTCAAATCAATTTTGGTAAAATATCTTGCTCCACTAAAACAATCCATTATATCATCCATCTATGGTATAGGAAACCTATACTTAAATATGATCTTATTTATTTCTCTTGAATCAGGGTACATTCATCATTCTGCATTCTTCTTAGGTGCCAATATTGATGGTACTGCACATGGACTCAAACTTTCTCTGATCAAACCCTTGTTCAACAACTCATGAAGTTGTCAGTTAAGCTCTTCATTCTCATTCAGTGTCAACCAATGTGATGCCTTGTTTGGTAAACTAGATCCAGGAATTAGATCCATACAGTGACTAATATCTCTCATTGGTGGCAAACCATTAGGTACATTATCTAAAATGATCTCCTTGTACTTGGTAAGCAATTTCTCAACCTGTGTAGGAATTTTATCTTTTGTATTCTTACTTGGTTTGTTAGGAATCAAATCATAACAAATATCATCTCTTTTCAAATCCTTAAAAAATTGTATACCTTCCATTAAACAAACTTTCAAAAATGTACATATCTCACCAACATATTCTTCAACCAAACATAACAAAATTTGTTTCTTACCATCAACCCAAATAGTATATCTATTCACTCTTCCATCATGTATAGCATTTCTATCATACTGCCAAGGTCTACCCAACAAAATATGACAACAATTCATCGGCATAATATCACACAAAACCTTACCATAATACTTTCCAATTTTCAGATTCACAAAACATTATTCACTCACCATTAATGTATGCTCATCCTTGATCCATGGAATCTGACATGGCTTCAGATGATTTATCCTTTCTAACTACAAATTTGTGACCATCTCCTTTGATGCCAGATTCTCCAAGCTTCCACTATCAACAGTTACCTTCCAAAATTTTTCTGCAACTCTACATCTAGTCTTGAAAAAAAAATTCTTGACATGATCTTTCTTATGTTTCTCACTCCATAGTATTCTTCTGATCATTAGATTTCCTTCCTTCTCTGATTCATTTAGTGACTCCTCTTGCACCAAAGCATTTCTGCTACTATTGACTTTCTTTCTTGCATGTGTACACTCAAAGGATCGATGTCCTTCTTCACCACAATTGTAATAAGTTACTTGGAACCCTCTTCTTCTATAACCACCTCGGGAGTAATTTCTTCTTCCTTGGAATGAACTTCCACCTTTCCATTCGGTTTTTCCTTTGTCTTGATGTGTGTCTAAAACCGTCTTGTCTAGTTCAGATCTACTATTTTCACCATGAGATCTACCTCTTCCTCTAGGAAATCTACCACCTCTGCCTCTTTTCCTTTTCTCATATCTTTTGTTCAATTTCTCCTTCTCTTTTAGGGAAAACTAATATCCCTCTTCAATGCTCTCCATCTTTACCAAGCTGATCTCATCTTGTATAGAACTTCTTAATCCATTTTAAGATATCTTTCTATTCTTTCCACTTCATCTTCAACATGTCCATATCTGATGTCTAATTTGTAGAATTCTTTAGTATAATGTTTTACTAAGCTATATTTCTGCTTCAAACTTTCCATTCTCCTAATCAAGTTAATCTAGTAATCACAAGGTAGAAAATTGCCTTTCAATTTGTTTAACATCATCTTGTCCCATATCTTGATCTTATATTTTCCTTTCTTCTTTCGATCTAATTGCACATGCTCCCAACACAAGGATGCATGACCTTTCAAATTTTTACTTGCAATCTTCACTTTCTTCTCCTCTGATACATTCTCATATTCAAAGTATTTTTCCATCTCAGTTATCCAGTCTATTAATTCATCAGAATCAAATTTTCCACTATACTTAGGAGGATTAAACTAAGGTGTGGACTTCAAACTTGTCAATGCTCGCATGAATCTCTCTTCTTCCTAATCCATCACAGGTGCAAGTGCATCTTCTCCATGCACTTCCTCCAATTCATCATCACTAACATATTCAAGATGTCTTCCTCTGTGCTGGGCTGTCTCAACAACTTCCAATCTTGCAGCCATATGTCTTAACATATCAACTAGACCTGGATCTGCATTTTCTCTCCCATGAACCATCTTGAAACCCTCAGCAATTGTAGGTTAGATCATAATTTTCCACCCCACATCAACATCAACCAAAGAGGGTTAGGGCTTACAAGAAGGAACTTATATCTAACCTTCACTCTGATACCACCCAATGCAAGGAACATGAGGAGAATAGGGGCCAAAGGCACTCCCATATATCCAAACCACCTTGCAAAATGAAACAAAAGAAACAACACAAGAAGGAGAGAAGAAACAACAAACACTTAGCCTCAATTTATCAAACTCAATACATGTCAGGTTGTAAGGCCTTCCCAATTTTGATCATATACATTCAAATGTTTTATAGAATGATCTTATTACATGTGAGGTCAGAGACCTGCCATCCAAATATGCTAACCCTTAACCTTCTATCTCCAAAATGATACCCCCAAAAAAACTACTCCTAATATAATAACATAAACCAAATATATACAAGAGTCCACCAAAGAGGTCGGCACTCAAATCCTAAAGAAAGACCCAGATTTAGGTCTACACATATCCCAATAAGAGAACCCACATTAATTATGCCACAGAAATTAAATGTAGAAGTTGGCCAGATCAGGATAAACAACTCAGTAAGAAGGCAACCGAGAATTAGGAACAATTCAATGAAAGAACCCACCGAGCAACCAAAATCTACCAAGACCCATTGGTAAAGCAAGATAGAACAAGTAACTGAGCAACACCAGTCATCGAGCACTTCACTGAGCAGTCTCCAAACAAGATAAAGAACTAAAACAAACATATTTTTGGTTGATCAGGATTTCCAAAGAACCCAATATGCTCCTCCATCATTTATACACTAGCACTTGCCTCAGAAAGGGATGCAAGGGTTGTGCCAATAGAAAAGTACGTGTAAATTTTAATATATAATGTTGTACCACAACTTTAAAATGCATATAATATTCTATAGTTAATTGAAGAAAGATTTGTAACAATTTAAATTTTGAATAATTTCTAATATTATGGAGAGAGTAGGGATATTTATTAATCTTATGTCCAATGAAAATGAATTTTGACACCAGTAACAAATAAGATGATCAAGGCATAAACTTTTAATAATAAAAGAAGGAACAAAATAAAGATTTACATGAATACAAGAAAATCATAATAAAATCAACAAGAGATTATTCAAAAAGTATCAAAAAGGGTTTCACTAATACCTATACCAAAATGTGACCAACATGTGGGTATAAAGTTTCAGTGGACTTCCATATTGACAAGCCAAACCAAAATCGCAAATCTTGAATTCACCCCAATTGTTAGAAAGAATATTTGACATTTTCAAGTCCCTTGAAAATGATGAACATAATAGAATGTTCACACTTAGTCCAAGTTTCAAGAAAGAGACAAAATCTCATTCCTGAAGGAACAAAATAAGGACTTACATGAATACAAGAAAATCATAATAAACTCCACAAGAAATTATTAAAAATAAATCAAAAAGAATTTCAATAATACCTATACCATAATGTGACCACCATGTGGGTATAAATTTTCACTGGAATTCCATATTGAAGAGCTAAACCAAAATCATAAATCTTCAATTCACCCAGATTGTTTAAAAGAAGATTTGACATTATAAATGATTGTTCCCACTTAGTCCAAGTTTGAAGGAAGTGACAAAATCTCATTCAATTTAACTCCTAGGTGAATAAAACAAATATATCTTAAATTTTGTGTGCGCTTGTAGACATAAGAAGAAATCAAAGAGTTATATATGTGTTTTAGGTTGTGTAGTACCCAATTGCCATGAAGATAGTTAACACCCTCAAAAATCTACAACATTAGGCACTTATCTAAGGTTCTTCCTACCACTACCTCTTTTAAATATTACTAGATGGATGGTGGAAGGAAAGCATAACATTTATCTCCCTCAGATAAGTTAAGGGAAAACCCTCTCTCTCAATTTCTATCTTAACCTTTTTCAAACCTATTGTTTCCCCATTTTTCTTATTTGTAGCCCTGTAAAAACTTCGTAAGTACCTTCATCATTCTTATTGAGCCTCTCAAACTCATCTCCACTTCTAAAACCATGTAACATGTCAATTATCCATTGTGATGGTACAAGAGGCTCAACCAGGACAATAAGATTAGGTTCATCATCTGACTCTAACTAAGGTCGTTGATCATGACTAACATCTTCACTATCATTACCATTGTCCAAGTCCATAAGCTCTGACTGGTTCAACTCCTGATCATAAAGCTCATCTCCTCTCACAAATATTTTATTATCTCTATCTCCAAATTGTCCCATCTCTTCTTCAGAACTTTTTTTATTTTCCTCTTGAGCTTCCCAATCTCTCCCATGTATATACCAGGTTTAGGATAAATACTTTGAATACTAATCCACTTGTTAATACCCCTATGTTTTAGATGATTATCTCCCCTCTTTACTCTCAATGTTGGTCGACCCTTTTTTCCTCTTTCCTAGACCATCATCCTTAGTCTTCAAATATCTAGGGTAATTGTACTCCTCTACCCACTGTGATGTGGAAATATACTGAGTAGGAGGGAGGCATGATTAAAGATAAGATAAAAGTATGGGATAAGATGGTCAACAAGGTGAAAATAAAATTATTTCCACAATATTACCAAATTAGTTTGATAAGGAGAATTCAAATAATTTTCCCATTAACTTTCTAAGAGAATTTTTTTTTAAGGATGCGACAATAACTCCTACTCTTGATCCAAAACCTTGAGTGGCACTTCTATTTCTGGTAGAAATTGCAATTTTGGTATTAGGATACATTAATTGTCTAGGGATCCTAAGCTCTATTCCATCCTCAAAATAAGATTATCTCTTGACCATGTGATGGAGTTACAACATGTGCAACATCTTAAAGATGATGAAATATTGGAAGACCATGATTAGCAAAAAATTGGGAATCAATGCCATAATGAAAGCCAGGTGGAAACCACACTCAATACATAGACTAGAAACTTCTCTTCCAAGAAGACTCACCCCACTGTTGCACTTTCATTTCACCTGAAAAACAATACATTCACCAGAAGATTTTTCCAACACAATATAGAAAAAGAAGAAAACAGAGGAGCGAATCTCCAAAATGTTCTCAGGTCTGAAATGGTGGGTGCAGTCGCAACACCAGGATAATTCTAGAATTTATACATCAGAAAAAAATAAAAATTGATCAATGCAAAATATCAAAAATCTCTGGCCATTGAATTAGTATTAATTTAATGTATTTCCAACCTTTAGTAGATGGTTAGCCAAATTAACAATTTTTTCCAACCTTTTAGCTGATAGTATTGCCAAGATTTTAACATACAATAACAATCATCCACACATGCAATAAAATGACCCCATTATTTTATTAGGGAAAACCTAACTAATGGTGAAAACCATGGTGGGGATTAGCACCCATAAATATTTTCACTCTTCTGAAATACACCTTGTTAAAGGCCTAGCCCTATTAGGATCTTACAATGATGTCTTGTGAGAAGAAGGCCATGTTAGGAGAAGACCCTATTAGGAGTCACTTGATTAAGGGATTTACCTCTGAACCTATTAGGAGATTTACCCTATTAGGATAAAACATGTTAAAGGATTTAAAACCCAGTTAAAGAGTAACCTGATTAAAGGGTTTACAAAATAAGACTTGTTAAAGTCTACCCGATTAAGGGATTTTCTTGCAGAAATAATTAGGAATCAACAAGTACAATGATATGGGTGTAGCGTGCCTCCTCTTCTTTTTCAGATCCAACTAAGCACAATCTTTATTCTTCTTGTATACAATTTTCTTTCTTCACTTGACTGCACCTTAGTATCCACGACTTACACTTGCATTAAGTATTGATTTACATATACATATACATATATATATATATATACACACACACACACATTACATGTCCATTAGGGAATTGAACCACCTTAAAAAATTTATTACAATATTTCCCGCTCGATCCTTGAACCCTAAAATGTGTTACTAATATAGAACACTCGTTAATAGACTCAAGTCGGCCATAAGATTCATCGCACATCGATTTGAATCAAGAGTAGTCAAACCTTTTTGACTTCTTCACTGTGCTTCCAAAACTTGATCAAATCCAATTACCTCGATCAATGAAATAGAAATTAATTATTACAATTATTTTATTCCATGTTACCTTGACACCTAGAACATAGAAACATCCACTGCAACTGATTGCATCATCACCACACACCGATCTAACACCAATTATCAAACCGGTTCAAAACATATATCTATTAGGCACAAAATGATCTTCTATCAACTAAAATGATTCCTTTCAGTACTCCAATCCTTTTTCTATCATAGTATCAATAACATATCCTAGTGAAGATAGACATATCATGACCACAAAACTTGGATCCATACCGATTCGATAGAATAATCAAATCATTCACTTTCTATCACTATTTGTTCTTCTGTCTGCCATTGTTTCTCTTCAATCAATCATAACTTCCTCCATGTTTGTTTCGAGAATATGCAATCATAAAAAATGTATCTAGATACATCCCCAAGCCTCCAAAATGATCACACACTCCAATTCATAATGCAACACATAATTCATTTGTGCTCATACTTAGCATCACATTAGGAACACTATCAACAAATACAACACCAATTTGACATCAATGACAACACAATAACTGATCTTCCTATCATAAAACCAGTACCAAGAAAAACTCAACAATTTCTACATTAGTTATGCAAAAAATCTCCCCCTTTGGCATTGATGGAAACACCACATTGATCTAATAACATTTTATCCCCCTTAACAGATGTACCAGACTTCTTGTCTTGATCTTCCTCATCTCCTCCTCCAAAGTCTTCTTATGATCTTCTTGCCAATACCTATATCAAGTTCTTTCTTTTGATCTTCTCCCTCTTTGACAATAATTACAAAGGTTCTACATAGGTAACCAACTACTGAAACATCTTTCCTTTTCCACTAACTACTTCCTCTAAGGAGTAGTCCCTCTTAACATCAACACAATAGTGAAAGATATTCAATGAGTCCACTAGATTGATGCTTACAAAAATATCTTATTTTTTTTTAGGTAGCGAAATAACCCCTAAATTACCTCTTAGAAACTCATAAATATCTTTAGGTAGTGGTTTAGTTAATATATCTACTAGCTGCTCCTTGGTTGGCACATATGCCTTGACTACCTTTTCCTACAATTTCTCTTAAGAAATGATACTTAATTGCAATATGTTTAGTCTTGGAATACATTACTGGATTATTGGAAATATTGATTTTGTTGGAATTGGTTTTGTGAGAGGTGTTGAAATTCATGTTTTTTCATTGATGTCAACACATGTTCTAGTGGAATTCTTACACAGACTGGTTATCACTGTACATGGAATACTGGCAAAAGTGTACAGACATTCTATGAGATTTTAGAGCATGTGAGCATGGAGATGTATAAAAGGATGAGCATTGATCTTATATCTAAGGTCTCTTGGCTTGATATTAATGTTAGAATAACTTACATCTATTTTTGTGAAAATTGGGTACATAAAAGTTACAGAGAATTGTGATAGAGTTGATCTCTGAGTTTTTGAGATAACTTGGATGCGAGCATGAATTATGATTTGTGAGATTAATACATGGAAGAAGACATGTTGGACAATGTTATTTGTTATTTTTTGGGTTTTTTTGTTCTTGGTGATGTCATCTGAAGTGTGTGATCTTGCAAGGATCTACTTGTGGCCGGCTACTATGATTAAACATGTTTAGAGGATGGCGAGCGTGGATTATGGACCTTGGAGTATAATTGATGTTTACTTGTGTAATTTATTGTGTGTATCTTAGCAAGGGTCTATTTAATTGCTTGTATATTGGGGAAGTATTAATAGGCTGACCTAATTATCTATTGTAAACTTGTATAAAGGAAAGTTGTTTCTTGGTGAGTTGGTGTGGTCATGAAAAGGAAAAGATGTGAACTCGTATTTGTGAAGTATGTTGGATGTAGATAAAAGGTAGTTATTGTGACAAACTTCATTGGACCCTTTTAAGCAAAGCAAGTTGCTATCAGTCAATTCACTAGTTACTGTTACTCCTATATCTGTATTTCAAACAGTGAGACCAGAAGGTGGATTTAACCTTCACATTTGGGAAGTGTGCATGGGTAGTGAGCCTCTTGTTTCTCTTGACTCCTAACATGGTTTTTCCTTTAAAAAGGAATTTGTACTATATGTAATAATCATTTCCTAACAGGGCTACATCTCCTAACATGAATACTATAATTTTTGTGCGTTATTTGTGGGTGCTAATTCCCACTGGGGTTTTTTCCCTTAACAAGGTTTCCTCGACAAAAGATTCTTGTGTTATGGTGTTACATTTTTTATGTTCAGATTTGCATTAAGTATATGATTTACAAAGTATAAAGTTTAATTTTATTTGGCTCACAATTGATTCAGTCCCCCTCTTAGTTGTGTTGGTGGACTATCATTGATAACAAAATTCACTTATATTATCACAGTAGATAGTCATGGGTTTAGTTACCTTCTCTTTGATACCTTCTAAGATCTTATTTATCCATGCAATTTCTATACAATTGATAGATGTTGCAACGTGCTCAGCTTCTATAGTAGATTGGGAGATGAAATTATCCTTCTTACTTGTCCATGACACAAGTCTTTCTCCTAGGAAGAAAGCTCCTCCACTTGTACTCTTTCTGTCATCAATGTTTCCTACCCAATCTGCATCAGTATAAACACTTAAAAAGAAATCACCTTTGTGATTATACCAAAGACCATAGTCTTTTATTCCTGTAAAGTACCTGAAAAGCCTCTTTATTGCTACCATGTGATATACCTTAGGATTAGTATTAAATATGGTCACTATTCTAACTACTTGTGCAATGTCTGATCTACTATGAAAAACAAATGCAACTTAACAATCATGGATCTATATAGAGTTGCATCCACTTCACTTGAATCATAATCCTTAGATAGATTGCATCTTTTCACCATGGGGGTTCCAACTATCTTGGAAAATTCCATTCCAAAGTTCTTCATTACTTTTTTTATGTACATGGAATGACTAATATAGATACCATCTTTTAGTTGTGAAATTTACAATCCAATAAAGAACATAATTTATCCTATCATTGACATCTCAAACTCTTTCTTCGTCTCTTCTGAAAAATTCAATCTCATCTCATAATTTCCTCCAAAAATCATGTCATCCACCAACACTTTAGCTAACAATATCTTATCACCTTCAAACTTCAAGTACATATTACTATCTGTGTGTTTATTTTGTGGACCTGCAAGCTGCAATACAACACTTTAATATGTCATTATATTAGTGAGAAAAACATGAGATATAAGAGTAAAAGAATACTAAAATTGACATTTTCCTCCCTATCTAAGAAGTGTATGAAATATGCTATAATTTTCCCTCAGATTATGCATAAATCAGTGACATATTCATGCTTAGAATGGAAGATTTAAGAGAGAATACAAACTAAATGCTCAAACAAAGTTCATTTTAGAGCTCCAAATGAAAGATTATGCAATTCTAAGAATATTGAGCTAAAATGCATTGAGAAATTAGGACAACATAAGTTTGCAAATGAAATTTTAAAATTAGGGACCTATTGAGCTCAAAATTCATTCCTTTTATAAAAGAATTTGAGGAATAATAGGTCAAGATTGAGTTGTGAAGAGAGGTGGAGATTGAATCCTTGGTGATCCTTGTAAGGTGATCCAAGTGATTTAACTCTCATTGGCTAATGGATTGACTTTCTATTTTTTGAAAGTGAGGAATTGTAATTAGGGAATTTATTTAATTCCTTTTAATTAATTACCTTAGCCATGTATTTAATTATTTAGATTTAATTGGCTAAGGAAATTAATGTAAATTAGTGATAAGATCACTTTGATTTTTAGGAAATTAAATTTGATTTAAATGATTTGTGCCAATTAATTAAGGAATTGTCTTGACATAATTAGGGGTATGATCACACTTAGGGAAAATAGGATCTTTGGTTAGAGAAAATCAAATTAGGGTGGTTACATTTTCCCCTCTTTGAATTGATGTGCGAGCAACACATTGATTCAAAGAATGTTTGATGTTGACTTTAGAAAGTTTGAGAATTCCAAACTTGATTGAACAAAATGCCTGATGAGATCGGTCTCACACTTGATTTAACTAAGACTTATAGTATTGAATTTGAACTTGATCGAACAAATTTCAATAGAACTAAGATCTTAAAGATATCAATTATGAACTTGATCAAACAAGAATTGATAATACTGACTTTGAACTTGATCGAATGAAGGTCAGTACAAAGCTTCCAGGAGCTTAATAAGGATATGAGAATATGTAGACATGGATATCCATCTTTTGAGCACCGAAGCTTTCTATCCAACAATCTAACTTGATCAAAGGAAACTGCTATGCCCCTAGTATTTTGATGATGTAGTCATTTTGATGATTTAGAGAAAGAATTTGAATGATTTTAAGTGTGATCATGCCCCCTCGGGAACAAAATATGACATAAGGAGGGATGGAAGCAGGGGCTAAAGTCTCTCCCAACTACAAAACCAACTTGAAGACATAATGTGAAAGAAACAATAGCATAGTGAGAGAAGAAACAACAGAGATCCTTTTCATTAATTAATCAAACTCATTACATGACGGGCTGTAAGGCCTTCCTAGTTTGGGCCATATACATTCAATGAATTAAAAATTGATCTTCATACATGAGAAGTCACAGATCTACTTTATAGATAATTCAATCCTTCTTCTATCTTCTAAAGCTGATTCTAAAACTAAGAACATATAAATAAATATAAACAAGAGTCCACCAGAGAGGTCGACACTCAAATGAATAAGTGACACCCAGATTTAGGTCACATAGATCCCAAAGAGAGACCCCATAATTATTAAGCAACATAAATTAAATGCAGAAATTGGCCACTAGATCCAACTCCAAAATAAACAACTCAGGCAAAGGATGATCGAACAATAGAGTGACTCGGGCCAAGCATACCTGGGAAACAGAAGACAAGCCCTAGTGACAAAAAAATAACTCAAAAACAAGCATAATCAAGCAATAGAAGACAAACCCGAGTGACAAAACTTGAGAAACATAGTACTTCCCGAGAAGCCTCCAAACAAACTAAAGAACAAAACAAACATATTTTTGGTTGAGCAGGATTGCCAAGGAACCAAGATGCTCCTGTATCAGACACCTAGGGTTACAAGAAATGATTCCCTAAATCATGTATTAGGTCCAACCTGAAACAAATCCAACTTAGATTGAGAAATCCAAGATGAGTCCTCAATCAATATGTTCTTCCACTTTACCAGATATTCCATGTATTCCTTTCCTCTTGTACTTTGGCCAATTCTCTATTTCAAAATTTGTTCAACTTCCTCTATCTACTTCTTAGGATAATCACTTTGTATTGCTACTTCTTCATTAGCTTCATGATATTCATACAATTCTAAAATGTTAAATATAGGTAATATATCCATCTCATCATGTAATTTAACTTCATAAGAATTTCCACTGTTAAATCTTCTCAGTATTTTGCAAGGACCAAATTTCTTCATCTTCAATTTTCCATATGTTCCAACAGGAAATCTTCCTTTCTTCAAATGAATCATTGCTGCATCACCAACTTCAAATGTTTTATGTCTTATTGATCTATATACACTATCCTTGTATTTCTTATTACTTTTCTCCAGCTTCTATTTTACATCTTGATGCAATGTCTTCATGAACTCAACAAATTATTCTACTTCAGCACTAGTTTTCTCTTCTCCAATAATATCTCTTAAGTCTGATATACCTCTCAGTTGTGTGCCATGAAAAATCTCAAAAGGTGTCTTTCCAATACTTCTATTTACTAAACTATTGTATGCAAACTCTTCTTGTGCCAACATCAAATCCCAATTACTTGGTGTGTCTCCAACTAGGCATCTCAACTAGTTACCCAAACTTTAGTTTACAACCTTGTTCGTCCATCAGTCTATGGATGAAATGTAGAACTATATTTCAACTCAGTATCCAACTTCTTCCAGAGTTTTCTCCAAAAATAGCTAAATAATTTACTGTCTTGGTCAAAGATGACACTTCTTGGTAATCCATGCAATCTAACAATCTCTTTAAAGAAAATATCTGCTATATGTACTACATCTTATGTTTTCCTCCATGGTATGAAATATTTCATCTTAGAAAAACTATCCACAACAACAAATATGGAATCATTACCTCTTGTTGTCCTAGGTAAGCCAAGAACAAAATTCATGCTGATATAACTCCAAGGTTTATCAGGAATAGTAATTGGTGTATACAAACCAGTATTCTGACTCACTCCTTTTGCAACTTGACAAACTCCACATCTTTTCACAAATTTATGAACATCCTTATAGAAATGAGGCCAAAAATACCTTTCTTTACGAAAACTCAATGTCTTATCAATACCAAAATGTCTATCCAACCCACTACTATGTTTCTCCTTTATCAAATTAGTTCTCATTGATCCTCTCAGTATGCACAACTGAATACCTTTGAACAACATATCTTCCTGAATGAAATAATCTTCATACTTACTTGATTGATATGGAATAGGTGCTCTACACACTCTCTATTGCTCAAAAAAATAGGATCATTTTCATACAAATGATTCATATCATCAAAACCAAGAACTTTAATTCTCATTTCAGTCAACAAAGATCTTCTTCTACTCAATGCATCAACAACTTAGTTAGAAGCTCCACTCTTATGCTTAATCACAAATGTGAAACTTTGAAAATACTCTACCCATTTCATATGTCTCTGATTCAAATTATTCAAACTATGCAAATATTGTAAAGCCTTATGATCAGTATACAACACAAATTCACTCGGCATCAAATAGTATCTCAATTTCTTCATAGATTAAACAATACCATAGATTTCTTGATCTTTGACAGAATATTTATTTTTTGCATCATTCAACTCTTAACTAAATAAAGGAACACGTTTACCTTCTTGATTCAACACAACTCCTATTTCACTTCCACTTGCATCACATTCAACTTGAAATACCTTATTGAAATTAGGTAACGCTAACATAGGTAATTCAAAAACTTTCAACTTCAAAGTCTCAAAACTCTTATCAGCTCCATGTGTCCATTTGAATTCTCTTTTGTCTCCTCTCAATTTTTCAGTCATAGCATTACAAATAGAACTAATTTTTTTGATAAACTTCCTGTAAAAATTTGCCAATCCATGAAATTATCTTACCTCAGTGATATTGTCAGGTGTAGGCCAACTAACTATAGCTTCAACCTTCTCAGGATCCATCTTCAAACCATCAACTAAAATTGTAAAACCTAAATACACAAGCTCTTCTTTCATGAAGGAACACTTTTTTTGATTTATCAACAACTTTTCCTCTTTCAATATCTGCAACACTTTCCTTATATGTATCAAATGCTCTTCTCTAGTCTTACTGAATATCAAAATATCATCCAAGTATACAATCACACACTTATTCAATAATTTCTTCAAAACTTCATTCATTAACCTCATAAATGTACTCGGTGCATTAGTTAAACCAAAAGACATAACCAACCACTCATACAAACCTTCTTTTGTCTTGAATGAAGTCTTCGATTCATCACCTTCTTTGATTCTGATCTAATAATATCCACTTTTCAAATCATTTTTGTAAAATATCTTTCTCCACTCAAACAATCCATTATGTCATCTATTCTCAGTATAGGAAACCTATACTTCACTGTGATCTTATTTATTTCTCTTGAATCAGTGCACATTCTCAATTCTCCATTCTTCTTAGGTGCCAATACAGCTAGTACTGCACATGGAGTCAAACTCTCTCAGATCAAACCTTTTTTCAACAATTCTTGAACTTGTCGGTTAAGCTCTTCATTCTCAGTTAGTGTTTACCTATGCGGTGCTTTGTTTCGTAAACTAGCTCTAGGAATCAGATCCATACAGTGAATGATATCTCTCATTGGTGGTAAACCATCATGTACATTATCTAAAATTATCTCCTTGTACTCTATGAGTAGCTTTTCAACTTCTGGATGAATGTTATCTTCTATATTCTTACTCGATTTGTTAGGAATCAAAGCATAACAGATATCATTTCTTTTCAAATCCTTAACAAACTATCTACCTTCCATCAAACAAACTTTCATAGATGTTCATATCTCACCAACAGATTCTTCAACCAAAGGTAACAAAATTTTCTTCTTACCATCAACCCAAATAGAATATCTATTCAATCTCCCATCATGTATAGAATGTATATCATATTGCCAAGGTCTACCCAACAAAATATGACAACAATCCATAGGCATAATATCACACAACACCTTATCATAATACTTTCCAATTTTTAGATTCACAAAACAATGTTCACTCACCATTAATGTATACTCATCCTTGATCCATGAGATCTGATAGGGCTTCAGATGCTTCATCCTCTCCAACTATGACTTTTTGACCATTTCCTCAAATTCCAGATTATCTAATCTTCTCTATCAACAATTACCTTCCAAACTTTGTTTGCAACTCTACATCTAGTTTTGAATATATTTTTCCTAATAGGATCTTTCTTATCCTTCTCACTCCATAGTATCCTTTGGATCATGATATTTCCTTCATTCTCAACTTCATTTGGTGACTCTTCCTACACCAAAGAATTTCTTCTACTACCAGTCTTCTTTCTTTCATGTGTACATTCAAAGGATTTATGTCCTTCCTCACCACAATTGTAACAAGTTACTTGGAATCATTTTCTTCTATAACCACCTCGAGAGTAATTTCCTCCTCCTCGGTATGAAATTCCACCTTTCCATTCAGTCTTTCCTTTGTCTTGAGATGTGTCTAAAATTGACTTGTCTAGTTCAAATCTACTATTTTCACCATTAGATCTACCTCTTCCTCTAGGAAATCTACCACCTTTGCCTCTTTGTCTTTGTTCATATCTTCTATTCAACTTCTCCTCAGCTTTTAGGGAAAATTGATATGCTTCCTCAATGCCTTCCATCTTGACCAAACTAATCTCATATTGTATGGAACTTCTCAATCCATTCAAGTATCTTTCTACACTTTCCACTTCATCTTCAACATGTCCAGATCTGATTTCCAATCTATAAAATTCTTTAGTATAGTCTTTCACTGATCTATCTTTCTACTTCAAACTTTACATTCTTGTAATTGGGTTAATCTGATAATCACAAGGTAGAAAATTTCCTTTCAATTTGTTTACCATCTTGTCCCATTCCTTGATTTTGTCTTTACCTTTCTTCTTTTGATCCAATTGCAGATGTTCCCACCATAAGAATGCATGACCTTTCAAATTTGTGCTTGCAATCTTCACCTTATATTTTGATACATTCTCATATTCAAAATACTTTTCCATCTCAATTATCCAGTTAATAAATTCATCAGAATCCAATTTTCCACTATACTCAAAAGGATTAAACTGAGGTGTGGATTTCAAACTTGTCAATGCTCTCAGGAATATTTCTTCTTCTTGATCCATCATAGATGTAGGTGTAGCTTCACCTTGAACCTCTTCCAATTCATCATCACTAACATCTTCAAGATGTCTTCCTCTATGCTGGGTTGTTTAAACAACTTCCAATCTTGCAGCTATCTCTCTAAGCATATCAGCTAGACATGGATCTTCATTTCCTCTCCCACAAAGCATCTTGAATACCTCTGCGATTGTAGGTCAAATCACAATCTACTACCCCAAAACAATATCACCAACTAGGGTTAGGGTTTACAAGAAGGAACTTAGATCTCACCAATGCTCTGATACCACCTGACGCAAGGAGGGGATGGTAGGAGGGGCCAAAGGCTCTCCCAACTACCAAACCAACTCGCAGACACAATGGAAAAGAAATAACAACATAGTGAGAGAAGAAACAACAGAGATCCTTTTCATTAATTGATCAAACTCATTACATGTTGGGTTGTAAGGGCTTCCCAGTTTGGGCCATATACATTCAATGAATTACAAATTGATCTTCATACATGCAAGGTCACAAACCTAATTTACAGATAATTCAATCCATCTTCTTCTATCTTCTAAAATTGATTCTAAAACTAAGAACATAGAAATAAATATATACAAGAGTCCACTAGAGAGGTCAACACTCAAATCCATAAGTCATGAGACCCAAATTTAGGTCCACACAGATCCCAAAGAGAGACCCCATATTAATTAATCCATGGAAATTAAATGCAAAAGTCGGCCACCAAACCCAACTCCAAAATAAACAACTAGGGCAAAGGATGACTGAGAAACACAGTGACTCGGGCAAAGAACAACCCAAGAAAACATGACTCATGCCAAGCATACCCAAGAAAAAGAAGACAAACCCGAGCGACATAAAAATAACTTGGAAACAAGCATAAATGAGCAACAGAAGACAAACCCGAGTGACAAAACTTGAGCAACAGAGTACTTCCCAAGCAACCTCCAAACAAATTAAAGAACAAAACAAACATATTTTTGGTTGAGAAAGATTGCTAAGGACCCAAGATGCTACTGCATCAAAATTGAAGGAAAAAAGAAACAAATCCCATTGTAGAATGATATATCACTTGAACCGATCAATTGAATCGAGAAAGAATCAATTAGAATAAATGATGAAGCAAAGGTGTGTTAAGAGAAAACATAATTTTACCAATTTAACTATGTGAAATTGTAAGTTCTGAGTCTAATAAAATGATGTAGGACCAATTTTTTGATGAATAATGTGCAATTCAATGATAGAGAACCCATAAAACTAATTGCATAAAGTCTGTAAATCATTTTCTCAACATGTATAGAAATTTTGCATTTTCGGGAGACTTTCATAAAATGTGTAGCATGTTGTTGAAAAAATTGTATGCGCATTCAATTTTGTTCCCGATAAATAAGAAAAGAACAAAATTTAATTTTGATAGTCTGGAAGGAGTTTCGGAGCTCCTAACTAGCTCAAAAACGTCAATATATATCTCAAAATTTACTTTTTACCCATTCATTTTCTCTTTTATCCTTAGTAAATTCAGAGATCTATAGAGAAGATGGTGGCCCCCATGGAGAAACATTGATTCAAGCTTTCATGTCGACATCAGTGCCTAATTTATTACACACCGTCAGTGAGTACATCGATACCTACCTGATCATGCTTTCTATTTTTATTTTTGTCAAATTTTATAGTAGTTATGAAGCATTGAATTTTGCATTGCATCCTGTGTCTTGGGTCGCATCTAGTTTATCCCGTGTTGCACAGTAGTCAGAGGGAGCTATGCCTCCACCAGCTCATCATGCTCGAGTTGATGCACCACATCCTCCTCCTCCAGATCAGGGAGAGGGTGGTAGTCAGACCTGACATTTCTACTTTTGATATTTGAGACATTTCGTATATTGATCCTTCTGAGATCATCCATTATACTACAGACTTTGATACATGTATATCTATTTCATCATGATGATACTGATACTCTTTTGTAGACAGTTTCACATTTTTTATCTATTCCATCATTGATATATATCTCAGATAGTTGTTTCTAATCTTGATATGTTCATGGGTTCTCTTTTTTTATAGATGTTTAGATCGATGCACATGTGATTATGTACTTGGTCTATTAGATTAGATTCATGTGATGACATAATTTGTGCTCTTTGATTTATTACTAATATATAAATGTGTTTGGATGTTTCTAAATGAATATGCAAATGTATTTTTTTGAGATTTTCTTTATGCAAATAAATGTATGGATGCACGGAGGATGTGAAAATAAATGCAATGCTTGAATGCTTTGTTTTTTAATTTATTTTCTCATTCTCATTTATGAATGCAAAATGTATGCCATGGATATGCAACAAAATTTATATCAGTAATATATATTAAGTAGTTAACTTGGACTTCAAATGAACTAGGAAATCATTTTGAGCTCAATTCCTTATGTTGTTCTTAAAAATGAATCATCCAATCTTTAAATGCATCTATATGCAGACTCTTAGGATTGTCACTGATTTGTATACATTGTAGCATTTTATCATCATTGGGAATTTTTGTAATGGACATCATCTAATAGTACAACTGTCACTAATACCTACAAGGTATCATGAAAGTATGAATACTGTGTATTAGATGCAATGTCAAAAATAAACCTAAGCATCAAGGCATAGAGGCTAGGATGACTAGTCAATTATCTCCTTTGGCTTTTAAGAATCAACTTATGTTTGTGTGTAATATAAGATATGTGAATCATAATGACCTTACATATTCATATCCTTGGGTACATAATGTGTCATACACCTTACTTAGAATCTTATTTAGAAACTCACAAGGAAATTGGTTCAACCTTACCGTAGTTTACACATAACAAGGATCGAGATATATGTAGCTATCCACTCATATTGGAAGCTGTTACCATAAACATCCAAGTTAGGTGAAATTTATAGGATCATTGAAACAATCACCATAAAAATAAAACCAAGAAAATATTATACCCGCTATCCTTGTGACTCTTTTTCTTTGAATAGATGTCATGGAGTAACTCGGAAGATATAACAATCACCAATTGATAATCAATCAAAGAAAATTTATAACTTCTTACATGTCCCTAGTTTGGAACACCATCGGAACATAAAATAATCATAATCAAACCTAGATCAGTATATATGTGTTTAAGTAGTATTGAGAAATACCATCGATTCATTTTTCAAGCACAATAGAGTATCATCAATCAGAACTTGGAATCAAGCAATATATTTTCATGTCTGAGTATTTGAGATTAATGTTGTCATCAATTGCAATCCAATGTAATTATTAGGAACACTTTTTAATTAAAAGGTTGAGAAACACTAGAGATTAAAGTGTTGAGAAATACTAGTATGATGTCTGTTATAGGTAGGTGGTGTTTAAGAAACACCCTTGTTTTTTATAGTGACATTTTGATGCAAGTATTGAGAAATACTATTTTGAGAGGCAAACCATTCTAGACAAGAACCTAGGACAACCTAGTAGACGCAGACCGAACATGCTAGAAAAGATGCCCCCAGTGCAAAATGATTATCCCTAAGACGCAAATGAAGCCAAATCCTAGGAAAGGATATGAAATTTGTAAGGAATTAGAGTCAACCAATAGCAAAGGTGTGATCGTGAAGGATTAGAGTTAGCAGTGCATTGAAAGATAGAGCACAAAGTACAAGTGATGCCTGTTTTCTAGGTTTTCACCACTCGACAAAGTTTTTTATTTTTTCTACCAAGATGCCTATTTTCTAGGTTTTCGTTAATGCACTTTTCTTTTTTAAAAATTTTTCATTCTTTTTTCTTTTTCTTTTTACTTTTTTGTTAGTATCAAGGCGCCTGTTTGCCCGATTTTCACCAAGGATACCTTTTTTAGGACTTTTTCCACTATTTTTGGATTTCTTCAGGATCAATTTTATGATTTTTTGGGTATTTTATGAGAGCTATTTCCACTACATGGGCTCTGTCAGCCAAATTTTGTCATGTCCAAATCTGCATGATAAAACGCAACATTTTTTTTTTTTTGAAAAGGTTTACTATAAGGTTTAGAAGTGACTCTATCTCTCAAGTCTACTAGTAACATTTAGAGTAGGCAAGTTAAGAGAAAGGGGATTGAAGTTCAAAGGTAGAAGGTTAAGTTGATAGCTAGGGATGAGGGGTAATCATGATGTGTGTCAACGTCCCTCAACCTATGAGTTTACATGGGTGTAGTCTAATCAAATGATATCTCATAAATTACCTAAAGTAAATTCAAACTAGGTTTCACAACTATCTTCTCTCATTAGTTTAAAAATTAAATTAAGATTTAAATCTTATTCATCTAATTAATCCCTAACATTATTTTTACCCCGGCCAATACACTGGCCACATGTATTGACCATGTAAAAATAACATTACCCAATTAAGTACCTTACAAGTTGGTGGCCATAAATTTTCCTAAAATTTAACTTATTGATACATAAATCTACAAGGAGTTCCTAAGTTATAACTTATTAAGGATTAAGCCACTCTCAAACTTAATTGATTAAAATCATCTATATAAAGGACCTTAATGGTTTAAATCGCTCATTTACATTTTTCCTTAAACACTAGAGGACTTAATTAAGTTGTCCATTCGTGATATATTAAAATTAATTTAAGTCACCTTAATCAAATAGAAATCATACATTTAAATCTACACATTCTTTATATTAGAATTTTCTTTATAATAATCTAATTAATATGCTCTAAAAATGTCTTATTAATTAAATTAATATTCTTGATTATTATACTTATTAATACTAGTACATTTAGTTCTATCCACCGTCAAAATGTGTGGATAATAAAGGAAAGCTCGTTATTAAAAAATAAAGATAAAAGATTTCCCTAAAGAAGTTTCAAAAAGAAATAAACTAAACATTCCCACAAAAAGGAAATGCACTAAGTAAGAAATTTAAAACAAGGATTTACTAATGCTAACATAATCTAATAATAAATGGAAAATCCCTAACCCTAATTCAAAATTAGGGTTAGGGATCCATTAAGAGTGCCCTAAGGCTAGAGCTTTTACTCTTCCTCCTCTTTCTCTCCCAAGCTCTCATTTTCTAACCCTAACCCTTATTTTTTGTTTGTTTTGTGTTTGAGCAGGTCTAGTTGCACAAAGGAGGCAGCCATGGGAGGAGTGAATAAAAATAAATATGTACACAAATACACACACACACACACACACACACACACACATGAAGTGTATTACATATATATTTGCATATATATATATATGTATACATTTGGTGGCGGCTTGCAGGTGGAAAAGCTAGGAGGTCTGTGTGTGGGTAGGGGGTGTGCTGAAAACCACGGCACATGTAGGTAAGAAAGACAGTGGGAGTGGGGGGGTTTGGTCACGACCATTCCCACCACCACTGTGGTGGTGTTTCCACCACGTACTCCAAGTATTCAGCGGCGTGAGCCGCCGTTGTGTGGTGACCGTGGTGGCTGCACCACCACAACAGTGGGGGGAAAGGCCCACACAATCCCATACCCAACTCGCAAGGTACAGGCCGCGGGGGAGGGTGGCTCCTCCACCCTCCGAAAAACTCACTTTAATTAATTTTTTTTAAAATTTTAAAATAAAATAAAAAATGATCTCTTTACTCACATCTCTAATATATATATATATATATATATATATATATATATGTATGTATGTATATTTTTAATGTATATATATGCATATACTTACTGTTTTATA
>MU227574.1:1310472-1339455 GCA_018584345.1 Thuja plicata | reverse complement strand
TCATACATTAAGGATAAACTCATATATGTGTGTGTGTGTGTGTGTGTGTGTGTGTGTGTGTGTGTGTGTGTGTTTGAGTGTGTGTGTGTATTTACTGTACAGAACTGCATAAGAGTTCTATGGCTACCATAAATATACATTTAGGATATTCAAAAAAAAAAACCCAAACATTCTGAATACTGCATCTTCAATAATATTGTTATATCATTTCATTTTACAGGCTAAATGGAAAAGAAATTTATATTTCCAATCTGTTCAACAAGAAAGAACATTTAAATCTAATCTGCCCTTATACATGAGTGTTAAGCATTTCTGAAGCATTTTTATAAAAAAATATGATTGTTTAATTGAGGAAAAATTAAAATTTCTTTATAGAATTCTAATGGGATGATAAGATTTAAACATGTAGTTAACAGAGGCATTCTTGTAAGCATTATTTAACAGGATAACAAATATTTAAATCTAATTATAATGCATGCTATCTTGAGCATCTGTAATTTAATAATTCCTCAACAAGTAACAACTAAATAAGAAGATATTAACATCTTAAGTACTGTTACATATTTGTGAACATAAATATCACCATAGGAAAAACAATAGTTAGAAAATGATTCTTACGATGAACAGATTTCATACATTCTAAAAATGCAGGTCAAATCTCAATTTACATAAAGAGAAAAAAAATTCATTTCTTTAATAAATTCTACAGTTAGGTACTCTTTATTATAGAGATGTTTCTTGTAAGTATTTCTTAAACAGAATCAAAACCATTACACTTCTTCCCTTTAGCACAACTTATTACAAAATCCTTCTACAAAAATTTTAAACAAAAATTTCCAGAATTACATTATATAAGACTCAACCCTATGGCTGGAGGTGAAACTTAATTTCTCCATTATGCAATTTATAATCAATTTAAAATCCTCATTTTCAAGCTAGGACACAAATCCTTCCAAGAAGAGGGATATCTACAAATATGCAAAAAAAAAAATTGGAACAAACCATGGGAGATCACCTCCCATCCTAGGCCTTTAAGAGGCCACCCCTGAGCTAGGGGAAAAAAAGAAGAGGCTAGGTAACAAACAAGAAAACACCACACATAAACATCACTAAAACAACACATAACTCCCTCCCAAGATTATGCACAAAATGAGTCACTATGAGCTCAAAATAGGGGTGAAGGTGGGACAACCATGGAGGAGATATCCAAAATCAGAATTACCTCAAAATGTGCCCAAATATTCTCATGTCGTCCAAGGATACTACCACATCCAAAGAGATCATTTAACACATCCATACCCTTATCACCCCCATGAAAATTTATAAGTTTTTAATGGCACGTGGAGCCCATAACATCCATGCTACATCCCTCTTCTTCCCAAGAAGAGACTCTACACTACCACGGTTTCCCAACTAAGCCCTTCACCACAATGAATGTCCTCCCTCCCAAGGGTGAGATATGTCATGCACTCCTATAAACAACACAACACAAACAACAAGGGAAGAATAATAAAATATACAAAGCAAATCCTCTCACAAACATAATATCACAAATTCTACATTTCACAACATGAAAATTTGAATACTAAATTTCAGCAAGATTGAAGCAAGAATTTCAAATTAAAAATCCTCTTAAAATTTAGGTGCACCAACCTCACTCCTATAAATATGATGTGTTTGAGATGATCCATTTCCTCTTAGCTCTCTTTCCTTGAATTTCCTCTAGTATTCCTCCAAGCACATTCTACAAGTCTCCAAAAATGGAGAGTAGGCAATCAACCCCAACTCTCCTCTCCCTTTCCCCTAAAAGGCTCCCTATCCAACTCTATCTATTTACCAAAAAAAAGAGAGATGAAACATGAGTCCTCTTATCCTACACTTGGCCAAATTCATGCATGGAAGAGACTCCACTACCTTGAAGAAGGTGATGGTCTTTCCATTTCCCCATTTTCGCCACTTCTCAAGAAAGGTATTTATGAAGGCCCTTAAATGATATTTTGGCACTCAAAACAATAAAAAACAAACCCTAACCCATATTAATACTAAAATACTATACATTTTAACTCTAACTCTCTCAAAGGACTCATTATAACCCTCTAAAAACTCACCTAGAGTTAACCTTCAAATTTCAAGGATAGTGCTCAAGGTTTTGGGTTTCCAAGAAAAGCTTACCCACACATGGTACCACTACACAAACCTAGGGTGAAACTAAAACCTTAAAGTCCACATGGGCATGCCATCTCACAAAACATGTGTCAATTGACACTACAAATTCACCTCACATTTACACAATGGCATGCTTAAAATAAATTAGAAAAATAGAAGGAATTAAATTTACAACCATGTAAATTCACATTTTCAACATATATATCATTACAACTAGGTTATTTCCCTTTATAGGGTTAACCTTGGTTTCATAAGGATATTCACAATATCCCAATCTTGTTTCCCCAATTGTAACCATGGTTTATTCACCTACACACTTGAACAGAGCATTAGTAATACAAGGAAGAATTTATACATTCATGATATTCTACATTATAATATATTCATCTAACCCTAAATTGTACATCCTTTTTTTTCCAAAACTAGGCCTTCATATCCATATAACTAGTAAATTACAAAATCCTAAAGAAAATCACTTATCTAGCATATCAAATTAGGTAGTATGGATCATTGCATAATTGAACCTGAAGTCCCCATTTACATGTCACATGATCAATTGAAAATTTAGAAGATAAGAAGAAAATTTGTTTCAAACATGTCATATAGATCTGAATCATATTTAATAAACAATACATATAACATCATCAAAATAGAGTCAACATTAGATAACTATACTATTAAAGTCCATTACGCCAATGTATCAAAATAAATGTATCATCTAGATAAATACAACATGAAAGTAACAACTCCAAATGGATGATCACGTATGACCTCACAGATGTCAAGTGTAGAACCACTTCAAGTGTAGAGTGTTGATGGGATTAGGGAGAACATCCCCCTCAGGTGTAGTTAACTAATAAGCTCCAGTCCCAAAAGTTATAGTATAACATAAGGCCCCAACCAGTTGGGTTCAAACTTGCCTTTTTGTTCTTTATTTGGCTGGATTTTAGGATTCTCTCAGAGAACAAGATCCCCTACTTGAAATTGTTGTGGTTTTACCTTCTTATTGTACCCTTTTGAAATTATTTTCTAGTACACTTTGAGATGATCGAATGCTTGTTTCCTTCACTCATCAAGTAGTTCTAGTGCATGAAATCTATCAATGCGGTGTTGTTCATCTATAACAAGACCTTGGAGAGATACTCACAAAGATGGAATCTCTACTTCAATGGGTATCATTGCTTCTGCGCCATAGACTAGAGAAAATGGCGTGGCTCCTATTGGTGTTTTAATACTTGTTCTGTAGGCCCATATTGCCATATTTAGTTGCAAATGCCAGTCTCTACCAGACTTACTCACAGTTCAATGTAATATTTTTAGAATGTTTTGTTTGAAACCTCATCTTTTACACTGCCTTGAGGATAATATATTGAAGAATGGTACTGAGTGATATGAAACTATGTACAAAGGTCTTGAATATCTTGGTTTTTGAACTGACCCCCATTATCTATTACAATAGAAGAGGATAGCCCATACCTACAAATGATGTAGTTCAAGATGAACATAGAAATCTGTTTGCCAGTGGCTTTGATTAGCGGCATGACCTTGACCCACTTAGTGAAATACTCAGTGGTTGTAATGATGTACTTGTGTCCACTTAAATAATTAGGATAGATATATCCAGCAAGATCAAAGGCCCATTGCTGAAATGACCAATGTGTTATAAAAGGTATGAGCTCTCTAGTTGGAGCATGGATAAGGTTTCCATGTGTTTGACATTTGTGACATGTTTTAGAAAATTGCACAACATATTTTTCCATTGTAGGCCAGTAATATCCAACTCTTAATAGTTTATTATCTAATGAAAAGTCATTCAAGTGTGATCCACATACACCTTTTTGAACCTCTTTTAATGCATAGTCAGACTCTTCTTGTTCTAAACACCTAAGAAGTGTACCATCAAGACCTTATCTATATAATTCAATAGTGGCGAGGATATAACGTGGTGTTGACCTAATTAAAGATCATTTTTCATTCCTTGATAAGCCATTGGTCAAGGTTTGATTAGTAAGATAAGAAATTATTTTGGCATATCAGGACTGGTCTTGGGAATTTAAAGCACAAATAACTTGGGATTTAGGTGTATCAAAGGCTAGAAAGGATAATTCTTCCACCAAGAAGTCATAGTAGAATTGGTGTTCTTCTAGTTGTAACATGGATGCTAGCATAGCCATAGCATGTGTAGCTTTGTTTTCCTTTCTTGGTATTTGTTGGAATGTGATGAATACAAAGTAATTTTTCAAATCTTCAACTAGCTATTTGTAAGGCATCAGTTTCTCATATTTTTTCTGATAATATCCATTTACTTGGTTGATAATGAGAGGAGAGTCACCATACACATGTAACTCTACAATTTTCCATTCTATAGAAAGCTTAAGTCCATTTACCAATGCTTCATATTCTAAGATGGTATTCATACATGAAAAAATTTGTTTATACGCCTTGGGTATCTTGTAACCTTGAGGAGTGATAAATATAACCCCTACTCCAGATTCTTTTTGTGTGAAAGAACCATCAAAACACATCTTCCATGGATATGCAATTAAGTGCATGATTGTTTCATCTAGAAATTCTATTATCAAAGGTGCATCATCATGCAATGGTGAATCAGCTAGTTGATATGTTAGGACTTTTCCTTTGATATCCCTTCTATCCACATACTCAATATCAAATTTACTTGGAATTAAGGCCCATTTTTCTAGTCTTCCTGTCAATGTTGTTTTACTCAAGAGATATTTGAGAGGATCTATTTTTCTAATAAGTTTCACTGTATGTGAGGGCATGTAGTGTCTCAATTTCTGGGATGCAAAAACAACCACTAAGCAAGACTTTTCAGTGATACTATAGTTGAGTTATAAAGACACCAAGGTCCTGCTGATATAATAGATAGCTCTTTCCTTTTCTTTTTCATCCTCCTGTGCTAGCAATACTCCAAGAAATGTAGTCATAGATGAGATATAGAGTAGTAATGGTTTTCCATGAATAGGTGCCATGAGAATAGGAGGAGTAGCCAAGTAATCTTTTAATTCTTTGAAATTGTTTTCACAATGCTCACCCCATTTGAAAGTAACACCTTTATGTAGCAGTTTTGTGAAAGGTTGTGCTCTATCTACTAGTTGGGACATAAATCTCCTGATGGACTGAAGTCTTCCTTAAAGGGTCCTCATTTGATTGATATTGTGACGAGGTGACATTTCTAGTATAGATTTTACCTTTTTGGGGTCCACCTCAATTCCTCTAGCTGATACAATAAATCCTAAGAGTTTCCTTGACTAGACTCCAAATGTACATTTCTTTAGATTAAGCCTTAGTTGAAATTTCTCCAAGTGATCTAGTATCTTTCTCAAGTCTTCAATGTGAGTTGTTCTTATTTTTGACTTGGCTAATGTATCGTCCACATAGTCCTCCATGTTTTTGTGTATCATGTCATGGAAGATTGTTTTCATAGCTCTTTGGTATGTAGTGCCAGCATTCTTTAGTCAAAATAGCATGACGATCTAGAAAAATGTTCCCCATGTGCATGTAAATGCTATCTTTTCTTGGTCTTAGGAGCAATCTTAATTTGGTTATAGCCCGAGAATCGATCTATGAGTGAATACATCTGGTATCCCATTGTGAGATCTATAATCATATCATGTTGGGCAATGGGAAATCATCTTTAGGACAAGCTTTTTTTAGGTCTCTAAAGTCTGTGCAGATCCTGATAGATATATTTGTTTAGAAATGGGTACCACATTAGAAATCCATATTGCATCTATGATGACTCTTATGAATCCAAATTTTAATATTTTTTCCAGCTCTGATTTCACTAGTAATGCCACGTGTGGATGCATCTTCCTTAATTTTTGTTTCATGGTTTTGATTCTAGGAGCTATAGATAAGTGATTAATTATTAACCCAGGATCAAGTCAAGGCATATCAGTATAAGACCATGCAAACTTGATCTTTTTCTCTTTAAGGAAGTTAGTGAACTGTATCTTTTCTTCTTCTGATAAGGATTGTGCTAGGTGAACAAATTGAGGAGCTTATGTTGTTCCCAAGTTAACTGGTTGTATTGGTTATATCAAAACTGGAGATCTTTCTTGAAATTGTTTAGGGAGGATATCAAGAATCTCATCTTTTGGCATCTCTGAGAGGTTTTCACCATTAGATACGTCTTTTATTTTTAATATTTTAAAATTTGATACTACCACAATGTGGTTTTCACCATCAGTTATTTTCTTCTTTTCATTTTTCAATTTGTGACTAAGAAACTTGATGTCCTCCTCTAACATGTTCAAGCTCCTTGCATTGGTGGAAGAAGGATAATGTTCACAATCCTTGAGATAACAGGCACAGGTATAGTCATTAGGAAAGTTCATGATAGGAGTAGTATCTAAATTGGTCCAATCAATCAAGTCAGGGTTTACCAAGGATAATAATTCAAAGTTTTCTAAGGATAGCATCGTGTCAATGTCAATATTATTAAATGACAAGACATGTTTTGTTAAGTTAGCTTCTACAACATTTAGATTATTAAGAGTCAAATCGTCATTAGTAGGGTCATTGTTAGTAATATGCGGACCTAACTCTAGTGACTCATCAGTTGAGCTTTCTTCTTCTTCTCTCATCAAATTGAAACTCATAGCTTGTATCCTTTGAATGTCCTCTAGACCTAGTAAAACACCAGTATTTCCATCAACAATCCTGGGTAGTCATATCTCATATGATTCTGGGATAAGAACAGTGTTAGGGGAAGTGTTACAACTCTCTCCTCTCTCTGATAGAGATGCAAATTTATTAATCACATCTACCTCGATTTCCATGGTAGCATCACACAGGTCATCCCATTCATAATCATGTGAGTCTATTATTTCGTCATCAGATGTGTTTAGAAACTTAGCAATGGTTACCTGATGTACCCTATTATCCATTCGTATATCAAAGTGTGGTAAGTCTAGGACATTTGAAATTTTCACCAATTTCCACCAGTTAGGATGTACATCTTGTTATTGGGGTATTTATTCATGAGTTTCTTCTAGATGTTGGACTTTTGGAGAGTCTTTTGTTGTTTCCTCTACTTCTTGGAAATCATCTTGTTACAACAAATGAATGTAATTCTCTTGTTGTGCTACAATAGTAGGTACATATCTTTCTCCTTGGTATTTAGGATACTTAGTACCAATGTGTAATAATCATTCATATGTCCATGGTTCTAGTTTTATTTCTTCTTCTTCTTCATCATCACTTCCTTCATCAATGATTGGACCATCTCTTGAAGTAGGGTTTTTTGAATTGTTATTGAAACCTAATCCTGTTTTGTCTTTGGTGTTTCTAAATTCCATGTGTATAGGTTCAACGAGTCCTTTTCCTTTATCTCCTAAAGATCGGTTCCCTTTGTATCCCATTTGTTTGAGAAAGTCATATCCTTTACCATAATTTTCTAGGGATACCTCCTTATTTTTTACCTCATTTTCTCTTTGTTCTCCTTTATAAAGCCAAGCCAAGACTGCCTTATCTTATTTTTCATCCTCTTGAGAAGTAGAGGTTCTAACCATACCAGTTGGTTTGTGAATATCTTGTTCTTTTGATGTAGTAGGTGTGAAATATGAGGAAGGCTTCCTATAAGATCTTGGAGACATGGGAATGTTAGCCAATGATGGCATCATGTCTATTTTGTATTCCCCCATACTAGTTTCTTCAAGTTTTAGTGTCTTTCCAAAACTTCTCATCACCATGTCTTTAAAGGTTTTAGATATGGATTCTTTTTGGACTACCTTATTGTGAGGAACCATACTATCTTCTTTAACATTATTGCAAGTGTAGCTTGAATCTGTAGGAATTGTCACTTCCACCCCGTTATGTGGGAATTTGATGCATTGATGGTAAGTAGATGGCACTACTTGCATTTTATGTATCCAAGGTCTTCTTAACAATATGTTATAGGATAATGGTAGATTGAGAACTTGAAAAATTATATTTCCTTCAATTGGCCCTATTCCGATTGGTAAAAAAATGATCCCTTTGGATGATCTTTCTTCTTCATCGTAACCCTTAAAAGTTATCTTACTTCTTGAATCAATGGTTTGTTCTGAAAGACCCAGTTCCTTGATTAGATTGAGAGTAAATATATTCAACCATGTGCCTCCATCTATCAATACACGTTTGACATGAGATTTGTGAATCAAGACTTCAATGTGAAGGGGTTGGTTATGAGAATGATTCAAGGACTTGTCATCTTCTTCTAAAAAGGAGAGGTAAGCTGGAGCTAAAATGTGATTGACCATTGCCTAGAACTTTTCTACATCAATGTCTTTTGGAACATTTTTAGAATGTAGGTCTTGTTCAAGAACTTCCCTATGCACTAAAGAGATATTTAGTAACTCAAAAATAGATATTTGAGCTGAGGTTCTTTGTAATTGGTCTACCAAGTTATATTTTGCAGATGGTATAGTAACTGTTTGTCTTGTTGTTGTTGGTTTAGGAATTGTGACAATAGATACTTTAGAGGATGTTGCTTTCTTATATGAGGAGTTATCTCCTTTGATCGTAACTTGTGCTTGGCTTCGAGTCACCACGTTTGAATGTGTTGATGTGTCTTTGGAACCTTTAATAGTGATCACATTAATTGATTCTATTTTAATGTCTAACATGTTGATCACATTATCATTATGAGAGTAGGTGTAATTCACTTCATTTATTTTTCCTTTAGAAGCTTCCCCTTTTTCATAGTTAGGGAATGGTTTGTTAAATATTGTTTGATCTTCGTTAGTGGTATGTCCTTCCACTTTGATTTTTCCTCCCTTAATAAGGTCTTGTATAATGTGTTTGAGCTTAACATAGTCATTATTATTATGTCCTTTTTTCTTATGAAAGAGACAATAGGCATTGTCATTCCACCATCTTGGTTTAACTTTTGGTTCCCATGGTTTCGAATCTAGTATTGTGAGGACTTTGTTATCCAAGAGTGTCTTCAAAACTGTCTCAAGAGGTTCTCCAAATGGAGTAAATATTCTTTGAGGTCTAGAATTCCATGGTTTACTCTTGTTGTTATCATTGTTTTTCTCTTGGTATTGTGGTTTTTGCCTTAGCTTCTTTGCTTGCTTGTAAGTTGTTCATTAGATTGAACACTGCTGGTTTAGTGTTTGCATTGGATGCTTCTACCACTCCATCACTAACAACATTATTATTTTTGTTCCACCATTTAGGTTTGTTGTTGTAGTTGTTATATTTATTATCACTTTGGAGTGTGATTTCTCCTTTCTTGACCATAACGTCTTCGGCATGAATAGCATTCTTGATCATTCTATCAAAGCTAGGTGAAACTTGCATTTGCAAAGCATGGTTCATTTCAGGTACCAAGTTGTTGATAAATATTTCCATCTTTTCAAATTTAGATATTTCTCTTGAGTACCTTGCAAAGATTCTCCTCCACCTTTGAAAAAAGTGTTTAAAGGATTCACCCGTTATTTGTTTCGTATTACAAAGATCCATCATGGGTACATTATGTTGTATGTTTTAGGAGTAATGTTGGAAAAATATTTGTATTAACTCCTCAAATGATTGCACACTTGGTGTGTGTTTGGAGAACCACTCCATAGCATTTCCACCTATACTTCCAGCAAATAGCCTCATTAGATAACTAGGTTCATGCATGTACTCTATTTTTAGAGCGCAAAATCTATAACATGATCATTTGGATCGGTTTCTCCCATGTACTTGTCATATTGGGTATTGCCATGTTAGGAGGAAATGAAACCATGTTGATACTCTTGTCAAAAGGAAATGGACATATGTGTTCCAAAGAGTATTTTTTTGTAGATTTGATATTTTCATGCTTGAGTGTCACAAGTTCGGATTGTATTAAGGTCAATTGCTTGGTGAGAATAGAAATAGATGGTGGTACCTCCTTTCACTTTAGTCTCTCAACATCATAGTCTTTTGGAAGTCTGACCCCAAGAGAAGCTAAGTGTAGGAAATATTTCTCTTTGTGTAATACCCACCTCTTAGTTTGCTTTTCAGTTTTTCGATGCTGAACTCTTTTAGGCATTTTTATGTATGTGTGATTATTTCAGTTGATCTTGACGATACTTATGTATTACATTTCAGTATTTTATTAATCCATTGTTAGTATGTTATATCTTCTGTGTATATGTGATTTATGGTTATTTAATGATGCTTATGTATATGTTAGGATTTCATTTCGGTTATGGTTTTCTGACAATACTAACCTTAGATTTATATGCACATTGACAATTGTATGTTTTGCATTACTGTTTGATGTGCTTGGTATGGTATGGGATAGAATTGTAGTTACTTGCTTTGGCGAGATCCACATGATAACCTAGTCTCAACCATTGTTTTCCATATTATATATGCATGTATGTTCGTCTTTGTGATGACACGATTGCAGGTATCGGGCTACGTCTTCCCTGAATTGGCAGGAGTGAGCTTGCCCTATCACAATAATCTCAATGGTAAGAGGGGAGATAGTTTTCAGGTCCAAATCCTATCCTAAACCTAATTGTCCTAATTAGTGGACAAGTATCTGTTTGACTACCCTTACCGAATTCGTATAGTTGATAGGAATTCGTGTACGCCTTTCCTAGTGCATGTTTGATTTTTGCTTGTTTTTTATTTCAGGTGCTTGATATGATTATGTGGGTGTTAAATCATGTTATTTATTTAATTGAATATCATTGCAATTAATTATTAAATATAGGGTATTTAATTAATTAAAAATTAAATTAAATACCTATATTTAATTGAAAGGTTAATTAAAGTGCAATTATGGAATATTACTATTTAATTGAAAATTAAAGTGAATATGCTTTTATGCTTGATTAAATAATTAAATATTAAGTTGCATGGATTATTGTGCTTTAAATATTTAAGTTATTTAAATTAATATTTTATTAATTACATGTGCAAGATTTGGTTGAAAAGGTATTTTCAAGCTCAAAGCTTTCAACTAGATTGTAGGATTCAAAGTTGAGTGGTGGAATTAAAAGATATTTTAATTAATTAATTGTTATTTTCTTTCCATTTTGGGTGGAGTCCTTTAAGGAGTTAATTGAATGTGTTGTCATGAGGGTTTGCATGTTTAGGGGAAATTGAATCCCATTAGGAGGGAATTGGGGTTTCATTTTGTATTAATAGGTTTTGGAGATTTTGGGAGCTTGGTGTGTGTGCTTGGTTTTGGAGGAATTGAGGAATCTTGTGGTTGCTTGTTGGATTGAGGAATTGTGTGAATTTGTGGTTGCATGTGCTTGGATCTTCGTGGTTTTAGATTTTGGTTGATTATGCTTGGAGGTTTTTAGGGTTTTGCAATCTTAAAAGGGCATAATCTCAGTTTCTTGCATTGGATTGGAGGTAGGTTCTGTGATCCTTACCATGGTTTCAATCTTGCATTTCTGAGGTTTTTTGATGTTTGATTGCATGCATGTCAATTCTTTATGGTTTAAAGGTGTTATTTCAATTTCTGTATTTTTGGGTATTTAGGAAACCCTTAGATCTGTAATTTATATTATTTGTTGTTACTTTGCATAGCACAGCTATGCTGTCCAATTTTCATTGGAAAATACCCCCTATAACTCCTAGAAAATAATAAATTAATTTGTTCTATAGTTCTAACTATAGTAGAGGAAAAATTAATGCTTGGAAATTAATCCCCTTAAAAGAAAAATCAATTCCTTATAAAAAAAATTAATAGTTTTCAAAAGTTTAACCTCTCTGGAAAAAAAATATACAGTGGTGAAAAATATTCACCAGTCACTTTTAAAATGAGGTAAAAGACAAAAAAAAATCCTCTTGTATGGATTTAATTTCGTTTTTGAAATTATTATTTAAAATTTTTTAACTGGGTTTTAAAAGAAACAACAGTTGTTTTTATTAAAAAAAAAATTCTATTAAAAAAAAAATTATTTAAAAAAAAAATTAAATTTTTGGCAGAGGAGGCGGGGGTTACCAACTCCCCCCCTCCCCATGCTCACAACATTGGAGCCAGCTCGGCAGCCGAGACTGCCGGCACGGTAGCCGGCCATCGGCCGTGCTCCTCCCCTTTTTAAGGGAGGCCGGTGCGGAAGGTAAGGTAGGGTGGGGGCCACGGGGACCCCCCCATTACTTTAGTTTTTATTTTATTTTATATATGTTATTAAATTTAGTTTTTGTTTCATGTTATTCAGTTTTAATTTATTTTAGATTCGTATTATTAAATTAAATTAGTTTTAAATTATTATTAAAATTATGTTTAAATTAGTTTAGATTATATTTAATATAGTTTATATATATATATATATATTTAATATGTTGTAATTTATTTATATATACGATGTATATATGTTTGATTATTTAAATGTTAGTTTTAAATATGTTTTAAAACCTTAGTTTAATGGATATGTCATTTAAAGGTTTTACAAATAGGGGATTGTTAACTGGTTGTTAACATAAAGAGATTTATTTAATGAAATTAATTATTAAGATTAATGAGATATTTATTTTGAGAGATTTCACAATAAGGAAGTTATTTAATTATGGAAATGAAAATAGTAGTATGGAGTGGTATTAATGCCAATTAAATTGTATTTCCATACTGGTATAATTATAGTCGAATTAGTAATTGTTTGAATAGGTTAATTTATGTATGTGGTGTTTTATAAATTTTCCTATATTGTACCTATTTTTGTGACTTCAGTAAAGATTTAATTATTCCTGAATAGTAATTTTAATTGGATAAATGAATTTGCATGATTAGGGATTATAAATTTATTTATCCTTATGTTACTACTGTAATTGTCTTAATGTGTTCTAAATATGAGTTGATTACACCATGTTGTGTTTTGGGTGCGTGTTTAAATAAACTGTGTTCTTTTATGTTATCATATTTTCGGGTATCTGTTGGGTTAGATGACCCTAGGACTTAAATCCAAAGGTTTTGGGATTGTACTTTCTATATGGTATTGTTGTGATGTTAGCTCATGATTTATGATGTTGTCATAGTCCTAATTTCCTAGACCCAACCTAATTCAGTTATGATGTATTGTTTGGTCTTGTGAGGATACCGTGGATGTTTTATGGTTATTTAGAACCTATGTGCACCTGAATAGACAGGTTGCAATTTGATTTATGATCTATCTTTATGATGCTCTCTTGTGAACCTAGGGTAGATAACCTAGTTGTATGGTAGGAGGTGGCTTGCAATAAGTACCGGAGCCCACAAGTGGTTGTTAGGATTTGCTTATTGTAAGTTTTGGTAACAAGTGATAACATAATGAATTAATTAAGATGCACTAGATTAAACTAATAAATATTAATGCCTCACCCATTCTTGAGCGCTAGTATAGGCTAAGATGGAGGATGAGATGATGCTTTCCCCCTTTCGAGGTGCAGGTTCCGGCATCATTAGCGATCTTGTCTATTTGAAAGGTCATTAATGTCATGTATGGTCACTTGGGTGCCAGAATCCATTAAGGGATTGTCAGGACTTAACTCAAGGGTTAGATGTACATGATGACACCTTCCTATATACAGCTTAGGTTATCCTACGTGTGTTAGTACCTATAGCATTGTTTAGTGATCCTTGTTATGGATTAGAGTGCTTCTAGGAGCTTCCTTTGCATTGGAGTATGAGGTCATGTGTACCTTATTTGTGTTCTTGTTGTTTAACCCTTGTGATGGACCTATTACTATCTCCTCAGTATGGTGGGAGTGTACCTTTGGTTCCACATGGTTGGGTGGTAGTGATTCTTATTACCATTGAGATTCCGACGGATTCTTCTTCATGCTTGGATGTTCCTTGTTGCAGTTTCATCTTCCTATTCTTTTGGAGACTTGATCAGTTACTTGAGATGTGTTTTGTACCATATGTATATATATATTGGTTATCATCCCTTGGAGGATGCATTTTATTGCTATGTATTATTACATACCCTGCGACTTGTGCAGTGGATGTTGACTAGGCAGTATACCTTATGGTATCAAATGTATATGTAATCATTTATTATGAAATGTATGTTATTGGATTTAGGTTATGTAACCTTTATGTCAGTTCTTTATATTCATTAATCGTAGATTATCATGTTAAGTAATTCTACGCCAAGGAACCCTCAAGAAATGTTATCATGTATGCGTTGTATTTCATGTAAGTCATGTACTTCATTGTGTTTCTTCCACATTTTTATCATTATTGTTTGTAAACATTTAAAAAAAATTATCCCATGAACTTAGTGTCATGTTTAGGTTAAGTTCTCCTGGGTTCCCTGGCGGGGCATTACACTTTGTCTTCACCAATAATCTTTTCCAAGGTCCTTTGGAATTTTCTACTTTGTTTGAGTTTCTTATAATCTTCTTTGGATATGTCTTCATCACTATCCAAGTCAAACAAAGGATGGCCCAAATTTTGTTCTTTGTGACTACTTTCTCCTTCGTTATGGTCTTGTTCATTGTTATATTCATCAAAAGTTGCAGTCCATCCTTGATGAGGAGCTTCCATTATGGGTGAGTCTTGATCGAATAGGGGATTGCAAGATGTCTCTCCTTGTTGAAACTGGATTAATCTAGGAGGTATCTCTAATTCATCAACAAGGTATTGATTATGTCTTGTGTTAACCATTAAAGATGGCTCTCAAATTCATCAAAGGTTTTCCAATAGTGTCAAATAGGATTTCAAATTGTCCAAGTAAGTGTGTCCAAGTAGCAAAAGAGTGTTTTTGTTTGAGTGAATCAATGAATCTAGTGTTAGAGGACCAATTGTGAGAATCCAAAAGGACATGCAAGGTAGACTTCTAAGAAAATTGTGAAATAGTGACAGACGGACCAGCAAGAGCAACAGGACCAGACTTAAGAGCCAAAAGGGTATCCATAAATACTAAGTTTCTCTGAGTGACACATGTGCAAGTACCCACTATCCCAGATGCAACTCCCTAAATGTGAGCTATGATTTACCAGATGCGAGAAGATGAAAACTAAATGCGAGCTTTGATATTCAGTATGTGATCAACTTTCCTGCATGCGAGCCAAGAATGACCAAAATTAAGAAATTTCCCTAGATGAAAGCTAATGCAACCTAGGAATGACCCTATGCAAGCCTCTAATGGTTTTCCAAGTTTTTTTATTTTTGTCTTGAAGTACATGAAATTTGTTCTAACAATAGATTTTGTCTAAGACTTTCTAGAGAGTTTTAAACAATATGTATGTCAGGGATTGAAATTTATTGCTTGTTTTAAGGATATTATCATTTTAGTGAGATTTTAGGACACATCAAGCAATGTTTCTTTGTTAATATGATCAAACACATCCCTATTCCCTAGATTCTAGGCATAGAGTGAAAATCTTTGCTTGTAGAATCAGGTACACACTCACATGCTAATCAGAATACGACCATCATAGAGCATGCAATGTCTCCAGTCATGATTCCATATTAGCCGACTGCAAATGCAAGTGAGGGAATGGAATGAAGATAATCTTGGGGCAATTACTATTTTCCTTGCACAAAGATTATCACCCTTTCGCAGATAAACCAAGTAGTTTTGACTATAAATGTTGTTTAATTGTGGGCATATATTCACAATCATCCCCCATAGAATTGTATAAAGAGAAATTGAGGCGTATAGCCCTATGAGTACTCAAATGTGTGTAATGTTTCAAGAAATATTCAAGAGGCTCTGCTCTACACACACTCAAGCATGTTCAAGGAATGATGTTGAAATTTTAGGAACAAAACCGACTACGTCTTCCGAGGCTTTGGCCTACAAGGAAGCATATTGATTATAATGAGTTGGAATGGTTGGCGTAAAACCTATCCTCACTTGGGTTTTTCTAGGAGATTTTTTCCTCAACTGGCAGGCCCTCTAATGTTTTGAAAGAAAATGACAAAGGATTGGTGACTTAGGAGTCTAGATTTCTAATTCCTCGTGATAAGAAGAGCATACTCTCCTATTCCATTATGTTTTCTCCCACAAGCACACCAAACAGGTTCATTTCCAAAAAATTTATAACTCAAAATTCAATCTCCCATGACAAATCTTTGATGCTTGCAACTTGGGAAAAAGAGCAAATCCTCTAGTTGGACTAAGTAATGTGTTTAAATTTGACTTTTAAATTCCTATTGTAAGAAAGAACAAAGCATATGAAAGAAAAATTTGTCTTGTTCAATTTGCCCAATTTAAGATGATTTGCTTGTCCAATTACTCTCCAAAAATTAGAAAATTTGCTTTGTTCATTTTCCCACAAATTTAGTGATTTGCTTGTTGAATTACTATCCAAAAATTAGAAAGATTTGCTAGTTCAATTTTCCCAAATTTAATGAATAGTCTGTTCAATAACTATCTAATTTTTATAAAATTTGTTTGCTTGTTCATTTCCTCAAATTTTCATCAAGTTTTAAATTGACTTTTGAGTTTCTGATTTTCCTTAAAGGAAAAGAGCACAATCCTCTGGTCAATTTAACAAATGATGGAAAATGTGCTTAAGTTTGAAAGCTTTGTAAAATAATATTCAAGTTGAGATATTTGGAAACCTGCAACCCACAAATTAGTAGTTGGTTTCCAACTTTTTCACAAAAAATCCTCTGACAGCAACCTGCAAGAAAATGTTAGGTTGTTCAAAACACATAAGCATACATGGTTAGAAGATTAGTGGTTAGACTTTTAAATTTTCAATTCAACCAACCAAATTCAAATGCCTTTATGAGCTATGATCCTCTAATTCCTGAATTCGATTATCTTTCCTGAATGCGAGCCTTTTCACTAAAGGTGATACAAGAATTACCTTATGCGAGCTTTCCTTGGATGCAATTCAGGATATACTGGATGCGATGACAGAAATATGAGATGTGATGAAAAAAATCTGAGATGCGATGATATTTCCTTAATGTGAGCTTTGGAAACTAAATGCAACTCTGGACATGAAAACAGAGAACACAAATTAGCAAAAATGAACATCTGAGGATTTGCCCCATGATGGGCGCCAGAAATGTGTGTGTATTTTGTTGACTTGCAAGCTACAACACAACACTTAAATATGTTATTATGTTAGTGATAAAAACATGAGATATAAGAGTAAAAGAACACTAAAACTGACATATTTCTCCCTATCTAAGAAGAGTATTAAATATGCTATAGTTTTCCCTCAGATTATGCACAAATCAATGACATATTCATGCTTAGAATGGAATATTTAAGAGAGAATGCAAACTAAATTCTCAAACAAAGTTTATTTTATAGCTCCAAATGAAATATTATGCAATTATAAGAATATTGAGCTAAAATGCATTAAGAAATTAGGATAGGATAAGTTTGCAAATGAAATTCTAAAATTAGGGGCTCACTGAGCTCAAAATTCATTCCTTTTATAGAAGAATTTGAGGAATGAGAGGTCAAGATTGAGTTGTGAAGAGAGGTGGAGATTGAATCCTTGGTGATCCATGTGAGGTGATCCAAGTGATTTAACTCTCATTGGCTAATGGATTGAGTTTCCATTTTCCAAGTGAGGAGTTGTAATTAGGGAATTTATTTAATTCCTTATAATGAATTACCTTAGCCATGTATTTAATTCTTTGGATTTAATTTAATTGTCTAAGGAAATTAATATAAATTAGTTATAAGATCACTTTGATTTTTAGGAAATTAAATTTGATTTAAATGAATTATGCCAATTAATTGACGAATTATCTTGACATAATTAGGGGTATGATCACACTTGGGGAAAATAGGGTCTCTAGTCAGAGTAGACCAAATTAGGGTGGTTGCATTATCTTCACTCAATGTTATGAAATTAATCTTAAGCTAAGACTTTAATCTCTCATACCATGCTCTAGGTGCTTCTTTCAATACATACAGTGCCTTTTGTAACTTGCACACCATATCCTTGTTCTCTGTCAGTGCAAACCCATATGGTTGCTCTATGTAAACTTCTTCTTCAAGAATCTCATTTATAAAAGAATATTTAACATCCATTTGGAAAACCTTAAACTTCTTATAGGAAACATAAGAAAGTAACATTCTTACCCCTTCAATTCTTTCCATAGGAGAAAATGCCTCTCCATAGTCTAGTCCTTCTTCTTGTGCATAGTCATTACACACAAGTCTTGCCTTATTTTGAACCACTTCTCCATCTTCATTCATTTTATTCATGAAAACCCACTTTTTACCATTCACATTCTTGTCTGGTTGTCTAGGAAAAAGTGTCCATGTATCTCTCTTCTCAATCTGATCAAGCTCTTCTCCCATACATTTTATCCAATCATCATTCTTCAAAGCTTCCTTCACAATTTTAGGCTCAAACTTTAAAATCAGACAAGTAATCTCTCTAATTATTATTCTTGTGTGCACTCCAAAATATTTATCACCAAGTATATAATCAATAGAATGATTCAATTTTACATATTTTATAATAACATGTTCAGGTCTAGGTGCTTCTTCTTCTTGTTCCACCAGTTGAACCACTTCTTCCTCACTATTTTGTTCAACAATTTCTTTCGCTTTAGGTTGCACATATACAATCTCCTTGGCGTTCTTTGATTTTTTCTTGTTGGATTCATAAGATATCTATGGATATCCATCTACCTTCACATTTACACTTTCAACCATCTTGATAGTCCTTTTATTGAAATGCTTATAGGCCTTTATTTTGGTAGAATATCCCAAGAAAATACCTTCATCACTCTTAGGATCAAACTTTCTAGTTAAATCATCTCTCTTGATATAGCATCTACTACCAAAAAATTTGAAATAATTAACACTAGGTGTGTGACCGCACCACAATTCATAAGGTTTCTTACCAGTTCCTTTCTTCACTTGTACCTGGTTCATTGTGTAGACTACAGTGCTAATATTTCCTCTACAATATGACTTAGGTACATCACCTTGAATCATCATTGTCTTGGCATTATCAACTATAGTTCTATTCCTCCTTTCTGTGATTCCATTTTTTTGAAGAGTCATTAGTGTTGACATATGTCTCTTGATTCCATTTTCTTCACAATACTCAATTAACTCCCATGAATTGAAATCTCCTCTTTTGTCTGATCTTAAACATTTCAAGATCTTACATATTTCATTCTCAACAAGTGCCCTAAACACTTTGAACTTATAGAAATCTTCAGATTTATCCTTCAAAAATGTGACCCACATCACTCTTGAATAGTCATCAATAAACAACATGAAATACTTATCACCATGATAACTCTTTGTCCTCATAGGATGACAAAGATCAGTATGAACTAAATCTAATATATTTTCACAATAAAAAGACTTAATATTGAAATTAGAATGAGTCATCTTACCCAACTGACAAATTCCTTTCACATGACATTGTCTAGTTTCACAAGTTGTGGAAATCCCTTAACATCATTTGACTTACTAACCTTGATTAAGATATCAATATTCACATGATAGAACCTTCTATGCCACAATTAGATATCTTCAACCTTAACAGCCAAACACCTATTAACAATAACATTCAGATGGAATAAGTTACCTTTAGTTTGTTTCCTAGTAGCTATCAGATCTCCTGAGCTTCCACATATCCTGCACATACCTTCTTTGAACTATAAATGATAATCTTTGTTATTCAAATGACCAACACTCAAAAATTTATATGTAAGATAGGTTCAACGCAATATACATCATCAATAATGCATTTACCATTCATAGAGATTGATCCTTTACCTCTTACCATTTAGGGGGGTATTGTTTCCAAACCTGACCACACCACCACCAAATTCATCTATCTTTATGAACTTACTTTTGTCACCAGTCATGTGATGTGACCACCCACTATCAATGACCCATACATTAAAATATTCCATGTGAGAGACCAATTCCTTCTCATCTTCATAAGTTTCTTCTTTAATTACAACAAACACTACTTCTTCATCATTGTCATCAAATTCTTCATTAGTCGCACCTTCATCTCTTTCAACATGGCATTGTTTCTTTCATTTTCCCTTGGATCATTTGATCTTCTTTTTCTATTCACTATTAGGACACCTAGCATAAAAATGTCCAATTTTATTACATGGAAAACATTTCAAAAGTAGCTTTTCTTTATACTTACTAGTACCTCTAGGTAGTTTTCTTGTAATTAAAGCTTCAAGTTCTTCTTTCTTTTTTTCTTCATCCAAGATATATTGAAGTTCCCTGGAATAACTTTCATGACTTATCATTTCTCTCTTATTCTCTAATGCTAATGACAAAGAGACCTTAAAGGTTTCTTCGACTTTGGGCATACTGTTATTATAGTTACTTAATTCAAAAGAAGTGAGCTTAACAATCAATCCATCAACAGAAATAATATCAAATGTTCTCAATTATTGTATAACAGAAACTCTAATGACATATAAAGGTAGAAAGGTTCTCAACATTTTTACTTACCACATCACCTTCTTCAATGTTACCATTGAAAAATTTGATAGAACAAACTACATCATTTATCCTTTGACTATATTGAGAAATGTTCTCACCTTCCACCATTTTTATGTCATCATATTTTCCCTTCAAGTTGTCTACCCTATCTTTTTGCACATGTTTGTCTCCACTATAGATTAGCTTCAATGTTTCCCAAACATCAAAGGCAGTCTCAAGTCCATGAATATTAACATACTTAGTGTTAGATAAGGTACTTACAATTGCTTCTAGTGCTTGTATGTTCTCCTATTTCTCCTTCAGTTGATCTTCATTAAAAGGCCCATTAGGAACTATATATTTTGTTACCACATGATCCCAGAACTGTGACCCCATACCTTTCAGATAGATCTTCATCATGTCGCTCCATATTGTGTAGTTTTCTCTTGTAAACTTAGGACTTACCTTCTTCGTCATTAGATATTTCCCTCAAGCTGTTAAGATTTACCACAAAGAATACCTAGGCTCTGATACCAATTGTTAATACTATAAGTTCCAATATTTATGAGAGGGGGGTGAATTAGTAATCTATCTCATCTAAAATTTTTCACAATTTATTCAACATCATAAACCACATTTAACAAATTTAAACTTTATGCATGCAATAAACAAAGTAACCAAACAGTCATCCATGCATGCAACAAAATGACACCAATATTTTATCATGGAAACCCTAACTAAGGGTGAAAACCATTATGTGGATTAGCAAGAACAAATATTTGTACTCTTCTGAAATGCACAATGTTAAAGGCTTAGCCCTGTTAGGATCATACCCTGGTAGGAGTACATGATCAAGGGATTTACCTCTAGCCCTTTTGGAGCTTTAACCTATTAGGAGTAACCTTATTAAAGGATTTAAACCCTCATTGAAGAGTCACCGAGTTAAAGGATATAAAAAATTAGACCTGTTAAAATCTACCCGGTTAAAGGATTTTCTGGCAGAAACTGTTAGGAATCAACAAGTACAATGATATGGGTGTAGCACACCTCCTCTTCTTGTTCAGATCTAATTAAGCACAATACTTCTGATTCTTGTAGATAATATTCTTTCTTCACTCGACTGCACCTTGGCATCCATGTTCTACACTTGCATAAAGCATTGATTTACATATATATACATTACATGTCCATTAGGGAATTTAAAAAATGTATTACAATATTTCCCTCTCGATCCTTGAACCCTAAAATGTGTTAACAATCTATAACACTCACTAACAAACTTAGGTCGACCATAAAATTCACCACACATCGATTTGAATCAAGAACAATCAAACCTTTTTGGCTTCTTCACCATGATTCCTAAACTTGATTAAATCCAATCACCTCAAGCAATGAAATAGAAATTAATCATTACTAATATTTAATGCCATGTCACCTTGACACCTGGATCATAGAAACATCCACTACAACTGATTCCATCATCACTGCACACCAATCTAACACCAACTTCTCAAACTGGTTCAAAACATTTATCTATTAGGCACATAATTCATCTCTACTCATACTTAGCAGCACATCAGGAACATTGTCAACAATATAACACCAAGTTGACATCAATGACAACACAATAAATTATCTTCTTGTCATCAAACTAGTACCAAGCAACACTCAACAATCTCTGCATCAGTTATGCCAACAACATGATGATCACATTTGACACTATTTGTTGGAAATACAAGATGGGAAAGCAAGATACTGAGAGGGGGGTGAATCAAATCTTATAACTTTTATCACTTCAAACAAAATGATCCACAACCATACCATAAATATAATTGATCTATCAACTAATAGCATCCATAACATAAAATAAATAACTCAAGACACAAAATGTGGTAACCTAGAAACCCATGAAGGTAAAACTGGGGTGGGGATGACACCCACAAAAAGCTTCACTACTATAGCAATAAAGTGTGCCTATTAGGGGAACAAAATTTCATCACAACTTGTGATCTACCTGATTAAAGGTCTTCTCAGTTAAGAGCTACAAATCATTACAATCTACCTTGTAAAAGGATTTAAACTTACAACAAAGTAAGCACTCGGCTAAGAGATTTAGAAAGGTCTGCTAGAACCTCTATGTTAAGAGATTTCACCGAATACACTTGTTAGAATGTCTCAAGATCTGATCCTTTGATATGCACTCATATGCTGATGATGGATCTCCTCTTTTCAATACCTTCTCTGATCTAATAATCTGATGTAACTTTACTCTGCTGCTCACTTCTCTATTCCTCTGCTAGATCTATGCTTCTTAGCTCAAAATAACCCTTCGCATATCTATCATGTATGCACACACACCTTTTTAAAATTAGGGTAAGAAGAAATCTTATATACCTTATGGATCTGGCTTTGAGATCTAGATCTAGATCTTATATACTTATGCCACTTGGGCATTCCAATTTTCTGATTGGCTACATGCCACGTATTGGATCAAATGATTTAATGCGTAATTAAATCCATTGAAAATATAAAATACCTAAACAATTCAACACAAAATAATTTACCTTCAAGTTTGTGTCATTCCTAACATGTATGACAAAACTATCTTGCTCAGCACATGAAGACTTTGGCACTTGGCACGGACTGATCAATTTCACTCGACTTCTGTGTAACTTGACAACTACTATCTGCTTGGCAATGACTACTGCTCAGCCTATACTAGATAGCTTGGTCACAATGATGACCGACTAACATTCCTAGATAAATGAATAAGTGTGGGACACTAATGATCAACAAAACTTAGAGATCAACAATCTCCCCCTTTGATATTAGTGGAAAAAACACTTATTATTTCTTTATATCCACAAAATTTTCCTAAGTACACAACATACTCCCCCTAAGATTATACCTCGGTCTTCATAAAATATTTACATAGTGTAAATGCCAAAAAAAAATTATGTATGTTATTGCACATCTTTGTTTATTTCCTTATCTGTTTCCCCCTTGTTTTTGTCACTAATAGCTATAGGGGTTAAGTTATATTTATCCAAAAATGGCTTATGAAGCCGTAATATCAATGCAAACGTTGTATCCCAACTATCCTTAACAAACTTCATAACCTATAACTTAATTTCTAGCTCAGAATATAGACTTACCAAACTATCTGCAATAGAGAGATGAGTATCTCTCTTAACTAATTCATGTGCAACTATAAGTTCCTTCTGAATAACCTCCATATGAGGTATCAATTTAGTCTGAATCATTATCAATTTGGCCCTTATTTGGCCATCTTCAGCCATAATCTCGGCTAACCTCCTTTGTGCATGATTCAACCTATCAAAATGTGTGGAGCTAGAACTAGCATCCATGCTCAATGAGCTTGTTGTTGACTTTAAATCTAATTGCAACTTCTCAATAAGTTGTTGATTATCCTTTGTAAATAATTTTACATCACATAAAATTTTGTACAAAGAATAAACATTATTTACAACTTCCTCAAGAATGTCAACAAGAGAAGAAAGTTCAACCTGTTTGGTAGCAATCTCTTATAATATCTTCTCCAAGACTTTGTTCTCAAATTTTCTCTCAGGCCATTGCAACAACTTTTCATTTGACTCTCTGCACAATGTGAACTAACTGTTCCAGAATTGGTGCTTGCTAATTTTTATCTTCCATGTCAAAATATTTAACAAAAATATCCTTTATATCATGGAGAACTTGCTTCTTCTTATGCTCCCTCTTCATTTCATCTTGTCTCTTCTTCCTCTTTAACAGGTCTTGAAGAGTCTAAATCTTCTCATATGACAATTTCTCTGGATCCCATTTAGGAGTCACAATAACTTCATCCAATGTGACATTTAAGCTTGGTGACTTCTTCTTGTTTAGCTTCTTCTTCTTGAGCTCTGGTGAGCTAATACTCGGCTCAGGTTCTTCAATATCCTTTCCTTTGTCAATATTAATTTTAATTGCATTTTTCAACTAATTCAAAATTACATGTTGATCGGGTATACTCCCAATTTTAGGTCCAGTAAGAGTAGATGATACAGAGTGTGGTAAATCCACCAACACTTGTATAGCCTCTTGTTCTGTAGGATTATTTGCAATTTCTTCCATCTTATCTCCACTATCTAAAAATGTTTGCACAACCTCTAAAATTGGTGGGTTATTATTTGTTACCTCCTTGTCTCCTTATTTATCTCTCTCAGCCTCAGTTGTATGAATAGGTGATTTCATACCTGTGTCTGTCGTCTCATTCTGATCCTCAGCATCTGCATTACTATCATCTTCAACTGTAGTGACAATGGGGTTGTCCATTGTCAAATCTACAGTTTTCACTTTGATTGTTTCCTCTTCCAGTTCCATTTTAGTCTCTACTTGATTAGTAGTAGTATGTTCTTCCATTTCCTTTTTCTCTAAGGTTCCTTCACCTTTCTTATCTTCCTTCTTAGTCAATAGCCCAAAAGTCTCCTTCCAAATTTTGGTGCTCTGTTTAACTACACCTTCAACATCATTTTTCAGAATTACATAGGTTCTTTGTTTGGGAATAAACTTCCTTTGATATTTTTCAATTAATTTTCCCATTTGCTTCTTGGTTAATCAAGGAATGACCTTAGCTAACATCCCTTCCCTTATATGTCTTTCAGTCATCAACGCATATTACCACTTTTGTGATAAAATATTATAAATTTCTATGGGGACAAGGTCTCCTATTTCTACAAGTGTTATCTTGAATGTACCCATCATATCTAATAGTGCTTCATGAATCTTATGCTTGTCTGCTATGTTTTTCTTCTCATACTTAATAAATTTAAATCCTGCTAATCCAGCAGTACTTCTAATGTTCTTGCATACCTCATCAATATTGGTCAGGGGTTTATGTGATGCTACAGGTATGTTTTTGGTTTCATCTATATATTTCTTCTTCTCATCATCTTCTTTCTCCAAGATTAGTTTTCTCCTTGGTTTTTTCTCAAGTTGGCTCAGCACAACCTTTGTTTCAATTCATTTTCTTTTCCCTGAATTGCTCTCTCTAGCATTCTTCTTTGTATATACTTTAGTTTTCTTGGAAAGAGATGAAATAGTTGATGCCCTTGTCCTAGGCTGGTTAGCAATAGGAGGGTAGCCTTAGATTTGGCTTGGCTTGGTTTAGTTGCCTTTGAAACTACTGGCTGATTTCCTTTAGCTTTCAAAGTGATCTCTTCTTCAGGTTCACTCTCCTCTTCTTCACTAGACATATCCTCTCCATGTCTTGTTGATAAACCCAAAGGTGCATCCTCTATTTCTTTATCACTCTCTATTCCAACCATTTTCTTCAAATCTTTTACAATTTTTTTCCTTTTCCTCTCCATAGTGTCATCCCTCAAATCCATAGAGATTTTGGACTTAGCTTCCTCATAATTCCCAAAACGTCTAGCTGATCCATCAATCTCCTCTGCCAGTAGAGCTGTTATAGCTACAGATGTCTCATCAATATTTACTTCATAAGGTAATGGCCTTATCCATGATACCCTCAACACTACTACATGAACATAGGTAAAATCTGTATCCACTAGGAAACAAATATCCTCATAGTGTTTCTCAACTAGTGATCTGGGAATTCTGCTTCTCAGTCTTATCTTTTTCTTCAATTTGACAAAGTATGCTCCCATTATATTATTAAATTTACCACCTAATTGTTCAATAAGAACATTGATCTACTGTGTAATTGGTCAGTTTGTCTTCCACACAATATCTCCAAAAGTAGGAAATGTATTCTATACATAGAAAAATATGCAAACTAGCAGAGAACCAAACTTACATATTGAGTTCTTTGCCTTTCAGATTGAAGAAAGGTTATCAACCAACTATGAAAAATGAAGCTTGGCAAGGTCATAAGTATGGTCCTTATTCACAATCTTCTAAGCCTGGTCGATTGTAATACATGGGACACTGTCCAGTCGAATTGACTGATAAAACTTGTGAGAAATAAACCTAACTATAAAATCAAGCTCCAAATCCTTGATTATTGAGATTTTCATTCCTCTTTTATTCTAGATAGCTCTAGTATATTCTTCTATATTCTCTTTACTCTGACATCTCATGGTTCTCTTCCCGTTAATAGTTGGATAGCCAGTTACCTTTTGGATGATTTCCTTGATAAGCCTAACTGGTCCATTATCCAGCCATATGTTCATGTCATGTACATGGCTAAGGATAATCTTGATCCATTCCATTTTGAAATCCATTAGGAAATCTAGGGCACGAGTTAACCCTCTCTCGGCTAGATGTTTATACTCATCTTTTAGGGCTCTGTATACACACAATTTGTTGTAGGATTCCCTTAATTCATGATCTCCAATTTTGGTAACTTTACACATATAACATGACATAACATCATGAATCATAATTACCTTGGGTGGAATCGATGATAGGGCTCCAGTCAGATCACCCTGGATGGCACTTTTAGGAACTACCTTGAAATTAGGAGGTGCACAAGTGTTGCTCCTTACCAATTGAACTTTTCTCAACTCCTCCATATTCTTAGCTGCTCTGGAAGAACTTGCGGCCATGATTTCCAAAAATAGGGTTTCAAAGACGATGAATAGAGTACCTCGATAGATATCAAAATTCACAATATTCACTCAAGATTGCTGACGAAACGCTGTAGAAATATTTGAAAAAATATTTGTTGAAATCAAGTTTGCAAATGCTCAATCACTCTGTGAAATTATCAATTGCATGGTGAGAATAAAAATGAATAGTTATTTCCTTTATATAAATTCCAACGGTCAAAATTAGGTTATCATTAAATGTTCTTTCCGTTGAGTGAGTGTCATACAGCTGTCCTCGGCCGGCTCTCAAAACTCGCCTATCTCACCGTCACAACCCATACTTAGTCATCATACAAAACTTACTTGGTCAACCATACCAGCTCGACATACACTAGAGAACTTGGTATTAGTGCACAATAAGATTGTTGCTCGGCACCTATAATGCATATTGAATTTTCTCGGTACATGTCTCAAAATGTGTCCTAATGCATCTTTACATATGAAGATATGGACTTTTGCAGTTTTATATGTTAGGAACTAATGAAATATGTGAAAGATAAATATAGTTCCTCACATACCTCATTTTCTTAGTTGGTGATGGTGTAATCACCTAATCCATTGAATTGGGTGACCTCGGCTGTAGTAGCTTCATTGTTTCTTGGTTCTTCTTTCCTTATCCATGTCTGGTTCATCTATGCTCTAATCTACTCAATAGTAGGAGCAAGTACCCTTGTTTTGAAATCTCTCCTAGTGTGACCAATTTTCAAATAATTGTAACAAAGTAGGCTTCCATTCATCCAACTCTTAGATTTTACTCTGAAATGTGTCTGTATGTAGTTTTCTGGAACATGTCCATACTCACCACAGTAATGACAACTATGCCATGTGTTGTAATCCCAATTATAAGTGTTTCCTTTCCTAGGTGCTTTTTCTTGTGTCTTTGATGTCCATTGTTGTTTAGCATTAGATCTACAATATTGTGCTCTATGTCCAATTTTCTGACAGTTGTCACAATACCATTGAATCTAGGTGTGGGAGGTGCATTACTTGCCTTTGTCCAACATTCATGTGCCTAATCTCCAAACTTCTTACAGTTAAAGGAGTAATCATTGAACTTAGATTTAGGATTGGAATTACCATTCATGCTTCAGCAAATGTTTGTTGTGTGTCCTGTAACACCCCAAAATTGGCATCTTACAACCCTAACCAATTTTGTTGCATTTGTCATTCTTCTGAATCATCAAAGTCCTATTGTACTAGGCAATTCTAAGTTTTGACTGACTCTACTCGACCTAAGTGTCAAATGCAGAAAATCCTAAATCTGCATTAATCATACATTATATTTAATTCCTAAATATCAATCAATTAGCTAAACAAACCCTATGATTGAAATAATTCAATTATAAAGTCCTAGCACTTTAATTAAATTAAATTCACCCCTTTTAACTAAAACACATAAAAATGAATTAAATAATATTTAATTATTAAATAAATATCCTCATTTCAAAAATTGAATTTAATTATTCAAATAATTGTGAAAATACATTTATGAGGTCATATTCTATTTATTTAATTAAATATTCTATCAAAAATCTTCTCTTCAGTTCAAAAATAGAAACTTTGAATTAACTGTGCTTTAAAGAGAAAGAAAATAGTTTAAATCAAGAAAAAAAATAGTTAAAAACAAAAACAAAATAGTTCATTGTTTTCTTTTAAACAAAACTTGCTAATCTGAACTGGCCTTTTTATCTGTTTTATTTTCAAAAAAAGAAACTTTCTATTCTGAGAAGACTCTCAGTCTATAAAAGAACTCCCATTTCTCATTCAAGAAGATGCATTATTAGAATAAAGAATTGTTGCTGCATTTTAGAATTCATCATCTCATTTCAATTAAGCTCATTTGCAATAGAATAGCTTCATTTTCTTAGATTAATCTCATATTTCTTATCATGTCTTAGTTTAATTTC
>MU227574.1:1277584-1310422 GCA_018584345.1 Thuja plicata | reverse complement strand
TTGCTGCATTTTAGAATTCATCATCTCATTTCAATTAAGCTCATTTGCAATAGAATAGCTTCATTTTCTTAGATTAATCTCATATTTCTTATCATGTCTTAGTTTAATTTCATTTAGATTAATCTTGTTCATGTTCTTAGATTAATCTTGCATTACATTGCATTGCATTCATGGAGAAAAATCCTTCATTCTTGGATTGGTCCAAGTTGTGAGACTCTCGTTCTGAGAGCCATTCAAAACCTCATTTGGATAGAAGGCAACAGGTCGAATCATACAAGCATGTAGGATGAATAACTCATATTCACTTTTGTATGTGGCTGATAAACAAGGACTATGTTGAAGTGTATGGTTGAATAACAAGGCCACATTTAACATATACATTTATTTGCATCAACAATGTGTGCATTTCATACATCTACATGTTCGTTCATTTCATATAGGAAACATCTCATGAAGTACAATTGTGAAACATGTAATGATACCAAAAGATGAGCTCATATATATATATATATACATATATATATATATATACATATATATATATCTATATATACATATATATATATATACACATATATATATACATACATATATATATACATACATATATATATATATATACATATATATATATACATATATATATATATATGTATATATATATAAATGTGTCGATACAATACAAAATGGTGCTACTCGAGCACAATCTATCTCAAAAATGGTGGTACAATACAAGGATGTCAATGTATCAGATACATCATATGATCTCATCTCTCAATATATCTAGCTCTAGCCCTCTCCCTTGTCACCTGGAGGAGGTGGAGGAGGTGCCTATGCACCCTCTGATCCTCTGGCATACAAGGAAAATCTAGCCACCTATGATGCCTCATTAGGCAACACCCCTATATAGGATGCGTAGTAATAGGCTGCTCAAGAGGAATGATGTCGAGTCTACTCTTGAGCCCTCTCTAGCTGCCCTCGGACATTCTACAGCTCCTGATCTCTATCTAGAAGCTGGACATCCTGCATGGAAACCTATACCTGCAAGTCAGTAACCTGCCTCACCAGCTATCGTACTCTCTCACTATCTCTCTGTAGGGCCTCCTATGCCTATGATAATGCATCTCCAGGTACTGGACCCTGTACTGGCTCCTATGTAGGTTGATCCTCCTGCATCAGGTCCTCCTATTGTACCTCTTGCTGCTCTATATGCTCCTGCACATCATCTATCTATGTAGCTTTCCTTTGCCTACTCTGTCTCACATTGCCACTCCCACTGGGATCAGTCCTCATCTGGTGTGCGGGTATGTCCACTTGTATTGTGTGTGGCTATGGCCCCTGCTATGGTGGTGGCTACAGTATCTATTGTGGTGGAGGTACTGGTGCCTATTGTTGTGGCACCTATGGGTGCACTACCTGTGCTGGTGCTCCTATGCCAACTGAATCCATAAACTATGGGAAGGGATGCGTAACGAAATACTCCCTATACTTTGCGGTCATGCCGCCATCTGCAACCAAACTCTGATAATCCCATCATGTTCGAGCTAGGGCTCGCATGTCTATCATGCATCGACCAATATCCAACTTGATTGACCATCCCTTCCTAAGCTCATCCATGAAATGAGCATAGGAACAATACTCCTATGATATCTCCTGTGCCTAGCCGAACTGCTGCTAGACATGTGTAAGAGGAAATCGCTCAATAATGGATATAGCCCGATCAATGAGTGGCCATGACACAAGCATATATCCTAGTTGATCGCTAGCATCATCCCACTCCTTTGTCAGCCTCTAGGGTCACCATGTCATAGCTACCAAATCATCAAGTTGTGCTCGCCAATGCTCTATCCTACCCAGTGCAAGCTGAGTAATCAAACCTCTGTAACTATATATGTACGGCTCCAATGGCTATCTCAGGTCCTTGCACATGGTCTGGGTAACTGGCAAGTGCTCCCATGCCCACACCTATAAAACGAATACTCCTAGAACCATACTCTTCGCCTCTCTATAGGTGATCTTGTGCATCTCATGGCACATGCAGACCAGCATACACTGGCCCCACCTGTATTTGACTGGCTCAACTAGCATCCTCTGTAGCATCCGACCCCAACCGCACTCAAAACCATACTGACCACAATTAGGCATCATATAGCATCCAAGGAATGCTTCCAAAACCATGGCCAATAAGTGCCCGAGCCTGTGATCTCTGATCAACTCCTCCCATGGGATGGCTCTACCCATGACCAGCTCATCCTGCAAGATCTCTCGCAATGTTAATGTACCCAGCCGTGGTTGTACCTCATACTCCACTCTGGGTTCATGGAAGGGTATCTAGAGAATCCTGTAAATATCCTTAGGCATCACTGTCATCTCGACCTATGAAAGGTGGCAGGTGTTTGTTTTTGAATGGAAACACTCCACTAAAGCTCCTAATAGACCGTGATTTACCCAAATCTTGGGTACCTCACAAAGATATGACAAGCCCAAACTGTCAATATGTGCGATCTCAACATCATCTAGCTACCTCACCAGCCCAGTGATAGTAGGATGATGTGACCTAAATGCTATGTCTGGGAAGTCGACTTGCAAGACATGCAAACAACAACACACGATCAGTACTTGGTTCATGTTCAAGATAATCAATGCAAAACTGAGAAATAAAGCATTACAGACATCCTACAGACAGGAACAATGCTGACGCAAATACTATTGGATGCGACATAGACTTATTTTACATTCAAACTGCTATTTTTTTTTCATGCGAAGAAGCAGCCTTTCGTGCGAAGAATTTTTTTAACACGCACAAAGTTTTAGCCCCATGCGAAGTTTCATTCTTGTCTGCGTGAGAAAAATCTCTATCGAAGGGTTTCCCAAGTGAGACGTGGGTATCCTCCCACATGAGGATGCTCACCGACTGGTGCGATAATTTTCCTTTTGGTAGTTTCTCACTCGAGATTTCTTTACGGGCCGCACAAAGAAACTAGTTCCTCGCACGAGAACCTGGGACATAGTTCTAAAAAATGTGAAAAAATGATGCAAAATTGATTGAAAGTGATCAAATTTGAAATCGCAGAGAGGTTAATCGACCACTTACCGGGGGTTCGTACACTGTTGGCTGACTGTGACACCTGGATCGCTCAAAATGGTGAGTGCTCACGCAGACCACCATTTTCGCTCAAAGCTCTTTTCTCAAAAGTCAACAGATGAAAATGATTTGAAAATGACCTTTTGGACTCATATATAGGTTTTGACCTAATTTTCAAAAGTGGTCCGATTTGCATGAAAATTTCACCACTAGCTAATTTGACCACTCTGAAGCCATTTTCGTGATTGAAATCAAAATCTGACACTTCTATATAGCTCAAAATCACATTTTAAATTTTTTTTGGGACCGATGCGATCGGACACTTGTGCAGTCAACTTTCTAACATCGCTTTCTTGTCAGAATCTTATCCTATCATCATTTTCTCAAAATCATTGAACTTTTTTCCTCAAAAGTCAACTCTAGTCAACCCTAGTCAAACTTGGTGACCCAGACCTCGAAATTGCTCAAAATTGATTCTAAATCTTTCAAATTCTTCTGTAATCTATTCTGAGTTCTTAATCTTTGATTCAACATCTATCTGCGATTTCTCGCTCTCAATTATCATTATGCCATGTCATCTTTCCATTCTCTCTCGAGGGGGCAGGATGATTACATCATTGAATATATTTTTATCAATCTGATCTGAGTTCAAAAATCCTCATTGCTAGGGGTATCTCATCACCTGGAGCATGTTCAGTTTTTTGTACCTCACAGTCAAAACTGGATACTCCACAATCAATAGGGGCATCTTTGTTCCCTACATCTCATCATCTATTAGGTATTTGGGCAATCTAACCCGGATTCCTGAGGATCAAGCTTCATTCTGGAGATGATTCTCAAAATCTTAATCTATTAAGTATCTGAGCAATATAACTCAGATCCTTGAGGATCAAGCTTTGTTCTGGAGATGATTCTTGAAAACTCATCTATCAGGAATTGGGGCAATCTAACCCTGAATCCTAAAAATTGAGCTTTGTTCTGGAGATGATTCTGAAACTCTATCTAACCAGTGTTTGGTCAATCTAACCTAGATATTGGGGGACTAAGCTTTGTTCTGGAGATAGTCCTAAAAATCTCTATTGACTATCTTTTTATGGACAAGTATTGGGGCAATCTAACCCTAACTCCTGAAGTTTGAGCCTCGTTCTGGGGACAGTCTTTTGAAAGATATCAAACTATTAGGAATCTGAGAAATCTAACTCAGATCCCTAAGGATCAAGCTTCATTCTGGAGATGATTCTCAAAATCTTAATCTTTTAGGTATCAGGGAAATATAACCCGGATCCCTGAGGATCAAGCTTTGTTCTGGAGATGACCCTCAAAAACTCTACTTGACCGACGTCTTGGAAATCTAACCTAGACTTCGGAGAGTTAAGCTCTGCCTTGGAGATGGCTCTGAAATCTTCATCAATAGATCTTTGCATCATCAATTTTCAAAATCTATTCTTCTGTACTTCAGACATCAGACTATTCTTTGAATCAATGCTTTACTCGCACATCAATTCAAAGAGGGGAAAAATGTAACACCCCAAAATTGGCATCTTGCAACCCTAACCAATTTTGTTACATTTGTCATTCTTCTGAATCATCAAAGTCCTATTGTACTAGGCAATTCTGAGTTTTGACTTACTCTACTTGACCTAAGTGTCAAATGCAGAAAATCCTAAATCTGCATTAATCATACATTATATTTAATTCCTAAATATCAATCAATTAGCTAAATAGACCCTATGATTGAATAATTTAATTATAAATTCCTAGCACTTTAATTAAATTAAATTCACCCCTTTTAGCTAAAACACATAAAAATGAATTAAATAATATTTAATTATTAAATAAATATCCTCATTTCAAAAATTGAATTTAATTATTCAAATAATTGAGAAAATACATTTATGAGGTCATATTATCTTTATTTAATTAAATATTCTCTCAAAAATCTTCTCTTCAGTTCAGAAATAGAAACTGTGAATTAACTGTGCTTTAAAGAGAAAGAAAATAGTTAAAATCAAGAAAGAAAATAGTTAAAAACAAAGAGAAAATAGTTCATTGTTTTCTTTTAAAGAAAAATTTCTAATCTAAACTGGCTTTTTTATCTGTTTTATTTTCAAAAAAGGAAACTTTCTATTTTGAGCAGACTCTCAGTCTATAAAATAACTCCCATTTCTCATTCAAGAAGATGCATTATTAGAATAAAGAATTTCTACTGCATTTTAGAATTCATCATCTCATTTCAATTGAGCTCATTTGCAATAGAATAGCTTCATTTTCTTATATTAATCTCATATTTCTTATCATGTCTTAGTTTAATTTCATTTAGATTAATCTTGCATCTTTCATGTTCTTAGATTAATTCTGCATTGCATTCATGGAGAATCCTCCATTCTTGGATTGGTCTAGGTTCTAAGACTCTCATTCTGAGAGGCATTCAAAACCTCGTCTAGATAGAAGGCAACATGTCGAATCATACAAGCATGCAGGATAAAATAACGCATATTCACTTCTGTATGCGGCTGATGAACAAGGACTATGTTGAAGTGTATGGTTGAATAACAAGGCCACATTTAGCATATACATGTCCTAGTTTTCCACAGTGGTAGCATACAGGCTTGTTGTTCTTTTTATTTGCATTCCTCCTTTCACCAGTCTTAGATGATTCTCCTTTCTTAGAAGATGTCTGTTGTTCGGTATGACCTAGTCCAGAAGAGTCCTTAGATCTTCTTGATGCTTCCATTAGATTTTCAAAATAATTCAAACCTTCATTTGGTTTGTTCAATCTTTCATTAAGTTCTTTCTCAGATCTCAATTCATCTTTCAATTGACTGTTCTCATATCTCAGATTCACAATTTCTATGTCCTTCCTGCTGATTTCCTGATTCACAAGTAGCAGTTGATTAGCCATGTCAACCTGATTGTTTGTCATCATTTGTACATCATGTGTCCTTTCATCAAGTCTGATAGTCATCATTCTTTTGTCTTCTTCAGCCATAGCTTTGTCATCTTCATATTTCTTCTTCTGTTCCACTACTTCACATAGTCTTACTATTTGCATTTCTTGTTCTCTTTTCAGGTTTTTGACTTCTTCACACAATGTATTGTTCCTTTCTAGTAGATATGAAGTTGTTGCATCGCTCTCAGTAGAATTTCCATTCTGAAATAGATTTGCATTGTCTTCTTCCTGATAATGAGTGTCATTCATTGTTTGGCCAAATCCTTCCTTGTTAGCAGGGACTTCTTCAATTCCTGTCTTGCTGTCTCAAGCTAATGTAATGCTAGCTGAATATCAATCTTTTGATTTGCAATGACTTTACCCAATTTGTAAACCTCCATCTCAAGATCTATATTCTCAAGCTGATTAAAACCTTTTATAGGAGAACTGAGATCTGATACCAATTGTTTGAAATACAAGATGGGAAAGCAAGATATTGAGAGGGGGGGAGGTGAATCAGATCTTATAACTTTTATCACTTAAAACAAACTGACCCACAACCATACCATAAATATAATTGATCTATCAAATAGTAGCATCCATAACATAAAAAAAATAACTCAAGACACAGAATTCGGTAACCCAGAAACCCAATAAGGTAAAACTGGGGTGGGGATGACACCCACAAAAATCTTCACTACTACAGCAATAAAGTGTGCCTATTAGGGCTACAAAATTTGATCACAACTTGTGATCTACCTGATTAAAGGTCTGCTCGGTTAAGAGCTACAGATCATTACAATCTACCTTGCAAAAGGATTTAAACTTACAACAAAGTTAGCACTCGGCTAAGAGATTTAGAAAGGTCTGCTAGAACCACTCTGTTAAGAGATTTCACCTGATACACTTGTTAGAATGTCTCAAGATCTGATCCTTCGATATGCACTCAGATGCTGATGACGGATCTCCTCTTTTCAATACCTCTTTGATCTAATAATCTGATATAACTTTACTCTGTTGCTCACTGCTCTATTCCTCTGCTAGATCTATGCTTCTTAACTCAAAATAACTCTTCACATATCTCTCATGTATGCACACACACCTTTTTAAAATTAGGGTAAGAAGCAATCTTATATACCTTACGGATATGGCTTTGGGATCTAGATCAACGATCAAGATCAAATACTTATGCCGCTTGGGCATTCCAATTTTCTGATTGGCTCCATGCCACGTATTGGATCAAATGATTTAGTGCGTAATTAACTCTGTTGAAAATATAAAATACCTAAACAAGTTGGCCCAAAACAGTTTACCTTCAAGTTTGTGTCATTCTTGACATGTATGACAAAATTGTCTTGCTCGGCACATGAAGACTCTAGCGCTCGACATGGACTGCTCAATTTCACTCGGCTTCTATGTAACTCGGCAAGTACTATCTGCTCGACAATGACTACTACTCGGCCTATACTGGATAGCTCAGTCGTTGTGATGACCGACTAACCTGCCTAGATAAATGACTAAGTGTGGGACACTAATGATCAACAAAACTTAGAGATCAACACTATTATCCTTACAATGCTAGACCCCTCGATAAGATTGGTCATACAACAAATCTAAGTCCACTTAGTACCACCCACATGATTGTCAAAAAGCCTCTACTCCTCTACCACCACTACCAATAACACAAAACTCTAACTAGACTCTACTACCACTTATATCATGTGGTGACGAAGGTAAGTAATCTCTAATTCCAACTCTTGTATGTCCTCTCAGTGCTATAGATGTACCCTCTAAAGCCATAGATCTACCCTCTAAAGCCATAAATATACCCCTCTAAATCAAGATTTTTTTTATGGAGTTCATGTTATAACTCCACCAAGAAATGTGTAGAGTTACCTACAATACAATTTAAAGAACAAAGATAATATTGCTCTTATCAACTAGGAACCATTGGAAGATGACAAGGATTTGCCAAGTACACAACAAGATAAGTCTAATGGATAAGACCCACCCCTCTTCCTCCTAAAATTAGAGTTTCCCTCCTAGCATGATAGTATTTGTTTCTTTTATTTTTTGCTAAATTAGTGACTTTACTATTATTTCCCTTGTATAATGTAAATGAAGCTTTAAAAGTTTGTATTAATTTGTTAGTAGTTTAATTACAATCATATTTAATGTTAGTTTTGTTTCCCGATGTCAGATCAACAAAGTTGAGTGTAAACAATAATATGATCTCAATAAATAGAATCAACCACACAAAATAACAAAAACACGACACTCCATGAAAAACAATGTTAAATAACACACTCTCATTTTAAAATAAAAAATCAAAATCATACTTCAAACAACCCTAACAAAATAAACAACCTTAGATAAAGAAACTTTTAATTAGAAAAACTAATTATTCAAATAACTTTGACTCGTACTTGGAATACCAAACAAAATCACAAAACAATCAAAATAATTACAATACCCCATTATAAAATATCCATTAGCATTCAAAGATCCACCATTATTGGTAATAGACCATAGTTCCTGACTTGAGTGGCCATTGTCTAACATTAGAATGTTGTTCAGTTATCATGTGTTACACAACTCCAACGTATCTATGACACGTTATGTTGTCTCCCCAAACGAGTACCAAACAAATAAATAATATTCGGATGAGATCCAAAGTGTGGACATTAATCATTGCATTACATTGTCCTTGCCGCCCATTTTTACCACTTTTTTTTATTCTTCGATGTTCTGGTCGAGGGAATTTCCTCCACAACTGTCAAAATGGCAGGCTTACTATAGGAAGAATTATAAATGTAGGGGTGAAAAACTCAATAAGACACGACCATCTTTACATAGTCTTGAATTGCTTACTCCACTTTGAAAATATTCATGATTAGGGTTTACGGTTCAATTATTTATGTTGTTATTAAAAAGTAGCCTAGGGCCAACTTTCTAGACATGTTGCTCTATAATTGAGGTATATAGCATTCTCTAGGGGCAACCTAGAGACTAACCTATGGTCAATGGCTATACAATTATGTTGAATTGTGGTATAATTTTTAAATTTATGTTATTTTCTATATAAAATGGTATGATTGTAAAATCACAAATCAATATAATATCATTTTTTTTTTATAATAGAGTGGAGGTCGTATATGAGAATTAAATCAGTAAAAATCATGTGAAAAACTGTCGTAGTATACAAATTTTGGTTTTTGTCTAAGCGTGGGCTTTCGTGCTATTTTCGTGGAGAATAGTCACATCCTAATACTTGACATATAAAAATATTAAATTTTAGATTTATAAAAGATTTCAAGTAGAGATTATGTTTTAGGAAAGTAATTGGATTATATAGATATTGGTACTTCTATTTTTAAGAAGATTACAACAAGATGTATATCTAAAAATAATTTGATGTGTAAGTATGTATAAAATTTGTTTACATTGGTATGAGTAGGAGAAACTAGTTTACATATTTTACTAAATAGTATTTTTCTATTTATTATATATACTAATAACATTTGCATTAGCGTATAGTATATTTAACTTTACATTTCTACACACTATAGTTTTTCAAATTGTGCCTAATTCAGTTTTGTTAACTTCATAAGTGTGTGTCTTTTCTTGTTGTACTTCCTAGGATATTAAGCAATCTCTACTATTATCCAACTTATATTTTATTAATCTTATTGCACAATGAATATATTAATATATATATTTTAATTTATTCTAACTACCTTTTTACACTAAGCATCAATTCATTCTACATTTATTAATTATAATTTTTAGATTTTTTACTTTTGTTGTTCAATCAAAGTGGCATGTCGTGTGATGTGTCATCTTCTCTCTTCTCCCCACCCTCCCAACCATCCTCCTTCCTACCTCTTTATAATCTCCTTAGGTATGCAACAATTTATTTTTCTACTCTCGAGCTCTCTAACATCTTGATAATGGATCATAGAGTGTGACCCAACACGTTGATGCAAAAAAGACACACTCAATTGAATACAAAAACAACACAAAGAAACTAGTTTGTTAAAATTTATTTAGGGGTCAAACATGGTTTAGAAGCATTGATGGATGACATTATTAAGGAACATATCATCATCCTCACCTATAGAGCTATAAGTCATTAGTTTTGAAAAAAGTATTTTTTTCTTAAATGTTAATGTTTTTTCTAATGATAAAGAAATGAAAAAAAAACATTTGTTTAATATGTCAAGGCAATTGATAAAATCATAAAAATACAAAATCAAGTTTAGGACAAATAGTCGAGATCACTACATTATTTATGTGAAATCATATAAATTTATATGTGATAATAAGCTAGATTGTGAAGATGGGAAAGTAAAGTTGAAGATGCCAAGATTTGAGTTGCCATGCCATTAGATTTTTAGAAATAATTAGATAAATTTCTTAAAATCTGCCAACTAATTAGGTTTTGGTTTGGTTTACTTGTATGAGTGTAGACCTAAACTTGATGTATAAATTTAAATCGTAAGTTGTAAAACTTAACAAACAAAATGGTAACTAAAATATGATCACTTTGATCTTCTTATGTATGAATCTAAGGATTAGGCAATTTTTAGGAACAATATTGAGAAAACTACTGAATATTGAGGGTCATGTTCTCCTTGATCCTACCACTATCAATTTGACTTATGGAGTTCGAACAAAGATAAAGGATAGTAAATAAGTATGTAATGGACCTAAGATGATGCATGATAATTTAGTTCTTTGGAAATATTAATATGAAAGTCTCATAAATATTTTATGATGATTTTTCAATTATTCATAGGGCATCCTTGATGATTCCAATTAAATTATTAAATATTTTTAAATACTTAACAAATAAATTAACACAAATGTGTGTTACAACAACTCATAATGACTAATAAAAGGAAGTCATACAATTTATTTTGAATTTAAAACTAAAAATTTTGAGGTGCAAATATGTAGCTAAAGATGACTTGGTCAATTCATTATCCACCAATATGAATGAGGGTTATGAATGTTGGATCTAAGGATTTGAATTAACTTGTATGGATGAGTGATAATGGGATTACGACAAGACACTAGCATGAACTGAATTCTCACATTATTATGTTTCTTGGAGACTTCATATTGCATTAAGAATCCATTAATGAACACAAGATCAAAATGTAAGAGAAAAGGGCATGTGTTTACAAATTTAAACATTATATTTTCCCCTCACTTTGATATGTGTGAACTATTAGGTAGATACATATAAAGCAAAATGTTCAAATAATAAATAGTAAAAATCATTTTTTCGCACTCCAAAGGATACAAAAATATATAAAGTTTAATAATCATTATTTAATTTATCTCACAATGAAAACTCCATTGTAATCCCTCCAAAAACAAATCATACAATAAGTAACATCTTCCATACATTAAGAATAAACACTAACTCCAAGTTTCTTGAAAAATAAATATCCTTAAACATAATAGAAATAAAGTGGAAATGGATAATTGATCATCATTAATATGAAAATTAATAAAGCTCCAAGATAGAAGAAATGGAAAAAAGACTTTGATAAAGTAGAAAAGGTTGGTACATCTCCCCTAGACATGAGAATGACTATAAGCATATCATGTAAAACATAACAAAATTGATACATATTTTCCCTCTAATTATTTGTACACATAGAACATAAGGAACTGAAGGAGAAGATAATAGTTATAGTCATAATTAGAAATCAAAAAATGGTAAAAAAAACTATCATAATGTGATAAGGATGCATGTACATATGCAATGTTATAATTATAATAGGAATCTAAATATGATAAAAAAGTAATACCACGTGACAAGCATGTATTTATATATAGGCAATATATAATTGTCAAGATAAATGTAATAAGGGAAATGGATGATTCCACTAATGTTTTTATAATGTAGGAAATGATAAGCTAAGGATAGAAATAAATGTGTAGACACTTAAAAATGACAAGTGCATGTAGCCCCCTTTTTAGTCATCATTTCTACCATTTGTTGATTTTGGTCATTTTGAATCAATTTTGAGTAATTTTGATCATTCTTATTTATCCTTTATATTAGTGTTCTAACATTTGTTTTTTGTCATTTTTTCGTATTTTGTCTTTCTATTATATATGCCTAAGTAAATAATTTTGACAATTATTTAATTGATGTCTTTAATTTGGTCCTAGGGAATTAATCACTTAATTAATTCCCTCTAGGTCGTAGTGTCCCCTTTAGGCGTAAATAAATCTCATTTATTCATGCTCCTCATCTTTTATTTCATATTTAAATATAATAATAATTAAATGGCTTATCGGTTTTGGAGGGAGTTACCAAATTGGTTTTAATATCTTGCTTTTATTATTGACTATTGGCTCTTCTTTTCTCTCTTGTCTATTCATTTCTTTATTATGATTGCTCATTTTTCGAATTGGGTTTCTATATATTGGGCTTTCTTGTTTATTTTTTGGTTAAACATGATTCTAGTATCCCCTTTGTTATTATGTTGATTTTCATACTTACTTTGTGGTCATGTTAGTGCACTCATCTCACAAAAGAAATATATTAAATTAGAGGAGAAAAAAGAACAATTGAGCATCTTATAGAGTTTGCATAATTGTTATTTTTATTTTATGCAAATTTATTTCATAGCTTCATTGAGTGATCATGATAATTTTGAATGTGATGTTTATTTCTTTTCATGGGTGAGCTTAATCATATTTTAATACAAATACTTTTCCCAATCTACATCTAGTTAACCGAAAATTATGCAAAAGAAGGGATATGATGGACACAATGGCCTTGGTACATTAAAAAGGGCATTATAGAGCTTATTATACCAAAAAATAAACCTAAGCACAAGGGACTTGGGTTTGTACCATTAAGAATTGGCCCTTCTAGTATTGAGTTATCTTGGTGTGAAAAGGGGAGCACATTTAATGATGACATGAAATCTGAGGAAAACTATGCTAAGACTGATTCCAATGAATTGGAGCAGGATTTTTTTTATTCTGAGTCCTATTCCCTAAATGATATCTTTACTAATTTTGATGACTTACCTTTAGAAGACAAACACATGAATCATACTCCTACTCCTATAAGAACATGTCCTCAAGCTTGGATCAATAGTTTTTGGGATCCATATACTTATGTCCTATCTATAACACTTGTTAACCAAGAACTATATCATCTCGATGATAAGATGCCCTTAGTATACCCTCAATTGATAAATTGGGACCTGCAACGACCACCAAACTTGGATTACTTTGAAATGATGAAGTTATAAATGAGTTCCTAGAGTTGTAGGAAGGGATGCCAATGGGTGATCACAAGGTAGGATTCACTATTGATTTGAATGCTATGACATATTTTGGGGAGACAACTCTATCTTCTAGTCACAAAAATGAAAAAAAGAGAGAAAAAGATAGGTCTTTTGGTGAAAACTAAGTGGTGCCTTCAGATAAAAAAAGGAATAAGAATAAATGATTTATATGAGGGTGAAAACCTCTCTGAGGCACCCAAGGATTGAATATTGGATGTACCCCCTCCATATTAAGAAAAGTCTCCATTTCTTTCAGAAGAGACACAAGAAATAAGTTTGGGAACAATTAAAAATTCAAAAATCATTCACTTTGCAACATCACTAACAGAATAGGAAAATGAAGACTTCACTAAATTCTTCTTAGAAAGGAAATTAAATTTTGCATGTACTTATGCGAATATGCCAAGACTTGACCCTAAGTTATTCTTTCATCATCCGCCCCTACAACTAGGTTTGAAACTAGTTAAACAAAAATTGAGAAAAATGCATCCTTAGATTACACTATTGGTCAAGGCAAAACTTAAGAAATTATTAGATGTAGAGTTTGTCAAGTCCATTAACTATGAAAATTGGATCGCAAATTTGGTCTCAGTGAGTAATTCCGCTGGGGGCATTATAATTTGTACTGGCTTCAGATATTTGAACAAGGCATATCTAAAAGATGGCTTTCCTCTAGCTAATATTGATATCATAGTGGATTTTGCAGTTGGCTACAAAATGTTGTCATTGATTCATAGATTTTAAAGATACAATAAAATTATAATAGCTATAGAGGATCAACAAAACACCACAGTCACTTGTGCATGGAAGAACCTATTGTTGGAACATAATGCCCTTCGGCCTAAAAAATGCCAAAGTGACTTATTAGAGAGAAATGACAACAATATTTCAAGACTTCATGCATAAACAAATAAAAAATTATGTGGATGACCTACTATATAAATCACTCACATGAGACACTCATCTGAACATCCTAAATATGAATTTTACTATAATGGATAAATACAAGTTGTGTTCGAATCCTAAGAAGTGTGTCTTTGGGGTTGTGTTAGGAAAACACCTTGGATATATTATTTCTCATCAAGTCATTAAAGTGTATCCTACTAAAGTTAAATATATAATAGAAATACCTTCGCCTACTAATCTACAACAACAAAGAAGTATCCAAGGTAAACTACAATATATTAGAAGATTCATTGCCCAATTTGTTGATAAATGTCATCCATTCCAACATTTACTTCATAAAGGTATCACTTTCAAATGGATTGAAAAGTGTCAACATGCATTTTAGAAACCTAAGGAATATCTACTATCATCTCCCATACTGATGCCACCCATTAAAAGGAAAACCATTTATTTTATATATCTTAGCATGTGCCACAAAATTAGGGGCTTTGTTAGCACAAAACAATGAAGAAGGAAAGGAGATAGAAGTGTATTATATCAATAAAAAATTGTTGGCTATGAATTAAATTATACTCGTATTAAGTGTTCATGCCTAGCAGTTGTCTTCGTTTCTCAGAAGCTTAGACATGACACATTGAACCAAAAAATATTCCTAGTCGAAAAATGGATCCATTAGAATATCTTCTTAGCAAGGAAACTCTCATAGGATGTGTAGCTAAATGGGTAATGATTACCAGTGAGTTTGACATTGAGTACATAGATAGAAAATTAATAAAAGGTCAAGTCATAGCTGATCAACTTACTGATGTACTAATTCTAGATGATCACCCTGTACTATCAAATTGTCCAGATGAAGGAGTCTTCATTGTTACAACATCCAATGAATGCAATCTCTTCTTTGATGGACCACACACTAGAAATGGTTTTCGGGTTGGTATTTTATTTATCACACCATAGAGAGATGTAATCCTGAAGTCCTATAAAACAAATTATGAATGCACAAATAATATTATTGAATATGTGTCCTTGATTATAGGACTAAGGATTGCAATAGAATGAATTATTGAATATTTGTTAGTGTTATAAGGAACTAAGAGGGGGGTTAATCAATGCAACCACAGATTTACATGATCTTTCCAACAACTTCCAAAGTAACCAACATGCAAAGCCAAATATAACATAAAAGTATAACAAAACATACATCCATGAAATTAGCCTAAATACACCAACCTCTTATCGTGGAATCCCTTGTTAGAGGGAAAAAAATGGTGGTAATTACCACTCCCAAGTATCACTAGTGCACAAATAAGATCTACCCTATTAGGAGCATTAAAACCACCCTGTTGAGATCATATGCGGTTAAGAGTATCTTTAGCCTGGTTAAAAGCTATAACAAAAGTCCTGTTAGGAACTACCTTGTTAAGGGATTTGAAAATCCTTCTATGAGTTACCTTGTTAGAGGATTTTGTCTTCAGACCTCTTAGGATCCTGCATACCCTATTAGGAGTAACCTTGTTAGAGGATTTTGATCACAAGCCAGTTAGGACTTGCCTTGAAAATGAACTCAATTTGAACTGATCTGAAAGTAGCACACTTTGCTTGATAGATCCACTTTATAAATACTAAAATCACTGCTATGATCATACAAATATTCACTTAAATCACTAAAATTATCACATTAACAACCACTTTTAACTCATCCACTTTTTACCTTCAATTTTATTTTTTATATATACTTTTAGGTTGGTGAAATAACCCTTAAATGTGTTACCCGAGTCAACCACCAAATTTAAACAAAATACATAAGAGATCACTCCAACCTAGGAAATTAAAATTCTCAAGGTTGGCCCTCAACAATACACTTCACAAATAATTCAAACTTTGACACGTAATTGATCGCTACCTCGATTTCATCACCTTGACTGGACTAGTTGACTATTCTTTCTGATATCACTGGTGTTTTCCTTAAATTTCCATCTATATGTTGAATCATCTTACTCAATCATAGATATAGGTAAATATGAATCTATAGATACTTCCTATAAGATTGCATCATATGAATCCTTCATATTATTAAAACACACTAAAATTACCATCACAGGTTGTATTATCACTGGTACACTAACCACATAGATAAATTCATGTGAAGTCACCTTCATCATCGGTATAACCAATCTGACCTGTGAAGTAGAATTATTTCCAGTAATGACAACACCACAACATTCACCACATGATCTAGGATATGATCATCTTCATCAGATTCCAAAAATCTCCCCCTTTGGCATTAATGGAAACACTTAGAAAAATTGCTAAGTGTCTGACTAAGAAAAAAAAAATACACAAGTACATAGATAAAATTTAGTATTAGTCCACCTTACTATCACATCCCCCTTTGACAACAATGAAAAAGGTATTAGAATAAATGATCAGAATAAAATTGTATCCATAAAGAGTATCATATACTTATTACAATCTGCTAAATACATTACAAAAATTGGTCTTTAAGACTTGTAGGTCAGTCTCCTATATCTTCTTGAGATGTTCAATAGTCACTATTTGGCTGGTTATTAGATAGGATATCTCCTCCAATTCTTCCATTGTACTCATATCAGGTAGAGATGATATCACTGCTACATCTTTAACTCCTTTCTGTAAAATTTTCAACTTTGGAATTAGTAGACTCTACAACTCTAACAATACTAAGACCCTTTTCTCTTGCTCATTATGATAATTTTTGAGCTTATGATTAATATTTCTCATAGATGTTCCAAAAATTGTGAAGGAATGATTTATTGGATCAAAATTTCTTACTAAATTCTATAGCTCTTATTGAGCTTAAACTCTTTTCGGTTCAATGTCCATCAAAAAATGTGAGAAATCATAAATGGAAGTAAGAATCTTACCGCCTTCTATCATTACTGCTTGTTTCACCTTATTAATCTCAATTGTCAATGTTCCTTTGTGAAGTGCAATCTTATAGACTAACTTCTCTCATTTCTTCCTTTCATAATCCTTCTTTGCCTTTATAGTTGTTGCATCCTCTAGACTTTGTATTTTTTCACTTGCAGCTATCACCAATTGACCCAATTTTTTAATAGGTGTAATCTTATCATCATAAGTTGCCTCAGGAACAAGATTAGACAATATATCTCCTAAATTATGTATAATTTGTGCCTCCTACATTCTTTTTTCTCTTATGGCCTTAGGCTTAATGACCATATTAACATTCATCAACTCTGTCGGGCACATTGTACTAAGATCTAATTGTCCTTGAATGACTCGTATATCATCTGTATCCATCTTATCAAAACTTTTCTAAAAAATAGACATAGAAGATATTGCCTTTTACTTTTCTCTATCTATAGTATTATTCTTTTGTTTCTCATTATTCACCTTATCTCCTTTCTCTTGCACATCCTCAGCATGTTCATGCACTTTCTTATCTTTGTCTTTTGCTTCATTGGCTTCCTCTACTATTGGTTTTTTTTTCAACACACCGGTAGGAACATCATTCATCACTTGATTTGTTCCTATGTCCACCTTATTATTGGTTGTAGCCTTAGGTTCTTCAATAATATCCATAGGAATATCACCTAAGCTATCCATAGTGTCCTTGGGCTCATCCAAATACACATTATCAAGTGTGATCTTCACACCTTCAACCATTAATCCATCATCAATATGCACAATATCAAGTTCATTATCAACTTGTCCTTTCTCCCCTTCATCTTTGTCTTGATCATCCTCCTTTTCTTCTTCAAGACCTAATAATTTCTTTAGATCACTCATTGTTTCCTCTTACATTGATTGAGAATCACCAATCATTAATCTTATAGTTCTTGACTTAGTCTTGAATTTAGGTATAACTTTCTTAAGTGTCTCCTTTATTTCCTCGTTAGACATGTTCGGATGTAATTGGACTAAGATATATTCAATTATTTCCTTGTTTTCTTTTATAATTGTATGCCACCTAGCTTCAATCTTAGCATACAAAGATGCAGGGATTTTTCCTTGTAATTTAATAAGTGCTTTACTCAAATTGTGCATACTAAATACAACTGCATCTTTAATCTTTCTCTAGTTTTCTTCATTGACTTTGTCATATAAGTTTCTTACTCTTGCAAAAATATTGTCAATAGAAATGAAGTTACCAAAATTAATCTTGACATTTGTGGTAGGAGGTCCAACTACCTTTGATCTTTTGTCACTTGCATTCATCTTATTTTTTTCTTCATTAGACTCTATTTCTTCTGCTTCTGCTTCTTCTTCAATCTTGTTAAATCTTTGAGCCTTCTCCTTCTTCCTTTTACTAGTGGTCTCCTTCACCTTTGTAGGTTCAGGTTGAGTAGGATTTTTCTTTCCTTTGACTGGTGCCTTTGATGGAAGAGTAAATTTCTCCTTCTTAACTGTAACTATGAAACTTCTTGTTTTTCTACTAGTTGGGACATTACCGGTTGTAGAAGAAATAGCTTCTACATCTTTATTTTCTGCTATCGCTACCGGTCTAGTTGTTCCAACTTTCTCTATATCATGTTTGGCCCTTGCTTTATTTATGACTTCCCATGTAAATCCTTTATTCAATTTTATTTTTTCTACCTCTTTTCTTATCTTCTTCTCAATGACCGGTTCGGTTAATTTTTTGTGAACTTACATGCTCTTCTCTTCATAAGTTCCAAATCTAGGCTCATTTTGATATACCAATTTTGATTTTATACCTTCAACATGTAAGATTACCATATCACCTTATACTTCATATTGTTGGAATTGGTTTCTGATGTTGTTTTTGGCATTCATGTTTTGTCACTGATGTCAACATATGTTTCTATGAAGGCATAACAACCTGGTTATTATTGTTGCTTGATGATTGACATAAGTGTACATGTACTATACAGTTGATTTAGAATGAGAGAAGATTGTGATGTGTATAGGAATATGTTGTGATCTTATTTCTTAGGTCACATAGCTTAATATTTTAGATTGAGTGAGTTACAAATGTTTTAGTGAAGAGTGCATACTGGACTATGACAATGATCTTTGATAGATTTAGTCTCTTTGTTTTGAGAATAAATTTTGTGTGATATGGATTCATGATATGCAAGCTTTGGGAAAGGAAAAATACATGTTTAAGAATGGTTTTTATGATTCTTGGGTTGCAGGACTCTTGGTGACATCAGCTATGGTGTGTGTTCTAGAGGAGACCTATTTGGGCCGTACTGGACTGTGACAATGATCTTTGATAGATTTAGTCTCTTTGTTTTGAGGATAACTTGCATGTGATATGGATTCATGATATGCAAGATTTGGGAAAGGAAAAATATATTTTGAGGAATGTTTTTTATGATTCTTGGGTTGCAGGACTCTTGGTGATGTCAGCTATGGCATGTGTTCTAAAGGAGACCTATTTGGGCTCTACTTCAGAGATGTAGTGTGCATTTTGGTTTGTGAGAGTCGATTACAAAACTTGGATTATATTTTATGGATTTTAATTGATGTTTACTTGTTATAGGTACCGTGTGTATCTTAGCAAGGGGTTAAGTAATTATTTGTGCATTAGGGAAGTCTTAATTGGCTGACCTATTTACTTATTGTAAATCTGTATAAAAGAAAGATTGTTTTATTTTATGGAAGTGTGGTAACAATGAAGTGTGGATGCTACAAGCTTGTTTGTGTGAATTCTTATGGATGTAGAGTAGAGGATGTGATTTAGAGACTTCATTGGAACTGATCAAGAAAAGATAGTTGTTATCAAACAGTTCACTAGATTGCATATTTCTTATATACACTTGTATTTCAGACAGTAAGTCCCAAGGGTGGATTTAACCTTCTTTAGGTAGTGTTCCTGGGAAGTGAGCCTACTGCTACTCTTGAATCCTCACAAGATTTTTCCCTTAACATGGAATATATACTGTAATGCATTAATAAGCTCGTAACATGGCTAAATCTTTTAGCAGGGATACTATACTCTTAGTACATTATTTGTGGGCGCTAATTCCCACCATGGTTTTACGTTTAATAGGGTTTCCTCAAAAATAAAGGATTGTGTTATGGTGTTGCATTTACTGTGGTATCAATTGGATTAAAGTTTTCATTTATAATGTTTAATGTTTAATAATCTATCTCACAATTGATTCACCCCCCTCTTAGTTGTGTTGGTGGACTGTTATTCCTAACAATTGGTATTAGAGCTTCTGGTCCTTAGAGAGAAAGCTTAATAGCTTGAGGTGATCCTAAAAATATCATACTACATGAAGGATAGTCTGAAGTTTGATCTTGAAAACTTTGACAGTTGGAAGAACAAAATAAGAACTCATTTGTTGTGTTTGGGAATTGATTATTGGATGATCATAAAGAAGGATAAACCTATCAAGAGTGAATATGAACAAGATAAAGATACTGATGATGAAAATAAGTTGTTTTCTTATAACATATTTGTAAGAGAAGCACTGATTAGTCTGCTCTCTGAAGGTGAATTCAAAAATTTTAAAGACTTGGATTTTGCACATAAAATTTGGTCAAGATTGGAAGCACTATATGAAGGAGATAAGTTTACTAAGTAGGTGAAGTTTCAAAACTGGAAGACAAGGATGGAAAATCTGAAAATGAAAGATGATGATAAATTTAGAGCATATGTACAGAGAGTTACAGAGGTTGTTATTGGAATTAGAAACTCTGGAGGCACATACAATGAAGAAGAATTGATTGCAAAAATTCTTTGATATTTGACACCTATTTACAAAACTAAAGTGCAAGCTATAAAGGAGATCATACCTTTGATTGTGAACTTCAATAGAGATATTTTGATTGCTAAATTAACTACCTTTGAGGTTGCAGAGCTGGGAGATTCATTACCTAAAGTTGAGACATCATTTAAGGTGACTGTGCATAAAAATAAAAAGAGTTTATCAGGGACTGCGAACAACAACATGAGTGACTTGAGAGAATAAATTGGTGAATATGTTGATTACTGGGAATAGATATAGGAAGAAGAAAGAAAGTTAGATGAAATTGTGGCCCTGACTGCCAGAAGAGAAAAGAGAGGTAAGGGTAAGTTTGAAGGAAAGTTACGTCTGAAATGTTTTTCATGCAATAAGGTAGGTAATTTTTCATCTAGATGTCCTACAAGAGTTCCTAAGCATAAATCTAACTTTTTAAAACCTAAGTATTCCAATGATAAGGAATGTTACTATGCTAGTGAAGGTGTTTCTGATGATGATGCTATTAATTATGATGAGATTGAATTTATTGCTATCAAGTATCATGAACCTATTCATGAACAGAGAGCCCTAGTGTCACATGTTGATAATAAATCTGAATGGGTCATATACAATGTTTTTTCACACCATATGACTAGAGATATAAATAAATTTGTTAAGATAATCAAGTATGATGTTGGTGTTGTAAGATTTGGTGACAACACTCCTAAGCTTATCATTGGAGTTGAATCTATTTCTTTGGGTGGAAAGACTAATATTGAGGATGTGTTACTTGTTGATGGACTTAAGCATAATTTGTTGAGTGTTGGACAACTAGTGGACACAGGTTATCAATTGAAATTCATTAATGGGAAATGCTCTATCAGAAGTAAGTTAGGAGAACTAATCACATCTGGTACTAAGTCGAAAGGTAATGTATTTGAATTGAATACATCTGATACTTATTTTTTTTTGTGAAGGTTGATGATATTTGGTTATGACATAGAAGATTTTGTCATGTGAATTTTGTTAATATTGTGAAGGAAAGTATGACTAATGTTTTTAGAGACCTACCAAATATTGTGAAACCATCTAACACCATGTGTAGAAAATGTGTAATGGGAAAAAAAACTAGAAGTAGTTTTAAAAGCAAATATTACTTAGCGAAAGGGAAGTTGGATCTGGTGCATACAAATCTATATGGTCCTACAAGAATGAGATCTTACTACGGTGACAGGTATTTTATACTCTTTGTTGATGAATTTTATAGAATGATGTGGGTTACCTATCTGAGAGAGAAATTTGAGGCTTTTGAAAATTCAAGATATTCAAAGAAAAAGTTGGGAATGAATCAGGTTTAAAGATAAAATGTTTAAGATCAGATAGAGGTGGAGAGTTTACTTCAGAATTATTCAATCACTACTATGAAGAGCATGGAATATACATGAAAACATTCATCCCTAGGATAGCACAATTGAATGTGATAGCAAAGTGAAGAAACATAACAATATTAGATGCTGGAAGAACCATGTTTCTAGAAGGAAATGTATCACATGTTCATTAGAGAGAAGGTGTTGGTACTATTTTTTATAATTTTAATAGAATTCATATCAGAGAATGTACAAGCTAGAATCCTTATAAATTATGGTTTAATCGTACTCCTACTGTGAAATACTTCAGAATATTTGGTAGTAAATTTTATATCAAAAGAGATGATGAGATAGGAAAGTTTGATGCTAGAAGTGATGAAGGAATATTCCTTGGTTATTCCACTAAGAGAAAATCTTATAAATGTTTCAATAAGAGATAGAGGAAGATGATTCAAATTTATAATGTGAGGGTTGATGAAAAGTTCCAGATTTAGGAAAGAATATATGAATTTAACCAGACTACAGAGATTAAGGAGGCTACTACAGATCAAGAAGAACCTTTTGAGATTGACCATGAGATCGAGGTATGTCAAGATGACTCAAATGATCCTACTAAAATTCCTACAACTCTAAGGTATTTGAAGAAAAACCATCCTGAAGATCAAATTATTGTCAATGCAAATAAAGGCATGATTACAAGATCGAGGTTAAGAGATGAAATTTGTTTGATTTCTCAAGTTTAACCAAAATATACTAATGAGGCATGTAGAGATGAATCTTGGAATAAGGCTATCTAGGAAGAATTGGAATAGATAAAGGAAAATAAAACTTGGGAACTAGTTCCTAGACCCAAAGATAAGAATGTTATAGGAACTAAGTGGGATTTTAGAAACAAGATGAATAAAGAAGGAATGGTTGTAAGAAATAAGGCAAGACTAGTTTCTAAAGGCTACTCACAACAAGAAGATATAGAATTTGAATAAAAAATTTCTCATGTTGCTAGGCTTGAGGCTATAAGATTATTTCTTTCTTATGTTGCACACAATGACTTCAAAGTATATTAGATGGATGTGAAATCTGAGTTTTTGAATGGAGATCTAGAAGAGGAAGTATATATTGAACAACCTGATGGATTTCCTTTGACAAAAGATGAGGATATGGGTTTCAAGTTGAAGAAGGCTTTGTATGGACTGAAACAAGCACCTACAACATGGTATGCAAGATTGGACAGGTGTCTACTTCATCTTGGTTTCAAAAAAGGTAGTGCAAATAGTAATTTGTACTTAAGAACTAGTAAAGATGGAATTCTAAGAGTTGAAGTTTTTCTTGATGATATCATCTTTGGAGGAAATGATTTAATGAGTAAAAATTTTTCTAAGGAAATGGAAAGTGAATTTGAGATGTCGATGATTAGTGAGATGAAATTTTTCCTTGGACTGCAAATTAATCATAACAAGGATGGTATTTTTATTTCTCAGACAAAGTATCTTAAAGAAATGTTGAATATTTTTGGAATGGAAGATTGTAAACTTGTTGGAACACCTATGGTTATTGGTCATAAGCTTATTACTACTGGAAAATCTCATAGTGTTTTTCAAACAAAGTATAGATCTATGATTGGAGGCTTACAATATCTAAATCACACCAGACCAGATATTGCTAATGAAGTTGGAATTGTGGAAAGATATCAGGAAGATACTAAAGAGACACACCTTGATGCTGTAAAAAGAATATTTATATATTTGAAAGGAACACTAGATTATGGATTATGGTATAAGAAATCTGATGATTTTGATTTTCAGGCTTATACTGATGTTGATTAGGAAGGAAATGTTGATGATAGCAAGAGTACAAGTGGTGGTGCATTATTTCTTGGGAAAATATTCATTTATTGGTTAAGTATAAAACAAGACTATATACCTCAGTCTACTACTGAATCAGAGTATGTTGCTGCTACTATAAATTGCACACAGATTGTTTGAATGAAGCAAATGTTGAATGACATTGGGATAACATTTGATGAGCCAATAGTTATCCATTTTGATAACACTAGTACAATGAACATGTCAAAAGAATCTAGTTATGCATTGAAAGACTAAACATATTTCTTTTAAGTATCATTTTTTGAGAGACAAGGTTGCAAAGAAGGAGATTAGATTGGAGTATATCAACACAAAGGAACAAAAAGAAGATATATTTACAAAACCATTGCCAAAGGATTCCTTTGAGTATCTCAGAGGTATGCTTAGGGTGAGAGACCCTCCTTGCAAGAACTAAATTGATGCAAGAATGCATCATTCTAGTGTCTTTTAAAGATATATCATTTTATGGACTTGATGTATAGATCTACTCCTTAGGGGGAGTGATCGTAGGAACATTATAGAACACATTTGGATGATTTTGCACATAGTTGTTGGAGGCATGAAAATTTGAGAAAGATATAGATTTCAGTGGAAAGATGATCAGAAGAAGAGTTATGGCCCCCTTTTCCATTTTTGTCAAAGGTGGAGAGATTCTATGTAAAAATCCCTACTATTTTAGGGAGAGCTATGTTGAGGATATTGAGAGTGAGTACTTTTGGGTTGATGGATTTTCACATATGTTTCCATCAATGCTAAAGGGGGAGATTGTTGGAATTGTTTTTTGATGTTGTTTTTGACATTCATGTTTTTTCACTGATGTCAACATACGTTTCTATGGAGGCATAACATACAAGTTATTTCTATTTTTTGATGATTGATAGAAGTGTACGGGTAATTTATGGTTCATTCAGAATGAGAGTAGAAGGTAATGTGTATAGGGATATCTTGTGATCTTATTTCTAAGGTCACATGGCTTAATATTTCAGATTTAGTGAGTTACAAATGTTTTAGTGAAGACTAGGTACTGGAATCTGACAATGATCTTTGACAAAGTTAGTCTCTGTGTTTTGAGGATAACTTGTGTGCGATATGGATTCATGATATGCAAGCTTGGGGAAAGGAAAAAAACATTTTGAGGAATAATTTTTATGATTCTTGGGTCCCATGACTCTTGGTGATGTCAATTGTGGTGTGTGTTCTCTTGGAGACCTATTTGTGGCCGAATTCAGAGATTTAGTGTGCATTGTGGTTTACTTTTTATAGGTACCATGGTATCTTAAAAAGGGGTTAAGTAATTTTTTTGTGCATTGGGGAAATCTTAATTGGATGACCTATTTTCTTATTGTAAATATATATAAAAGCAAGATTGTTTTCTTTTATGGAAGTGTGGTAATAAAAAAGTGTGGATGATGCAATCTTGTTTGTGCAAAGTTTTCTAGATGTAGAGAAAAGGATGTGATTTAGACACTTCATTGGAACTTATCAAGCCAAGAAAATTTCTATCAGACAGTTCACTGGATTGTATATTTCTTATATACACTTGTATTTCAGACAGTAAATCCTAAGGGTACTGTATGCAATGAAAACTAGTTTGTTTAAGGAACATAAAGCAAGATAAACATTCAACAAGACTAATCAATCACAACATATATGATAAGACAAAAAGGAAAGACCAAAATACTAACAAGGGCCTAAGAATGTGCAAACCTTTTCTTAAACCAAGTAGAAGCCTCCTTTGATGTGTAGATTTGTCCAATGCTTAGGATGTGTGCTCAATGTGTTGCTCAAGCTTCAATGGTGTAGGAATATTTGGGCATTATAAGTCTATGTTGGATGATTTTTAGCTCTCAATTTGGCATGATAACTTTGCAATGAAGGTGGATGAAAATGAAGGAATGAAGGGCTCAATTTATAGGCAAAGAGAGGATGGAATGGATGGCTAGGATGAAAACTTGAGGAAGGGTTGAGATTCATTTGAAGGGGAGCACATGGATCATGCTTTCTCAAATGGCTCTCATTGTGACAAGTATCACAAGGAGAGAGGTTTGGAAGAATGGGGGAATGTGACCATTTTGGGATATGTGAGAGGGGAAAAAGATGTAAGAGATGGATGGAGTGTGTAAGAGAGATGTAAGAGCATTTAAGGAAGACTTTATGAGGTATGGATGGGGATTTGAGTGATTTGATATTAGAGTTGACTTTGGGATTGGGGTTGAGTTCTTAATCCTTGGATTAGGATTGTGCACATGATTACAGAGTGTTTAGGCTTAGGTTTAGAGGGTAAGTGGGAGGTTGAGAAGGATGTGATGGGAGGAGAGAAAATGAGTGGAGGGATTAATTAGATAATTGGGGTCAATTAACTAATAAGGAAGGATTAATATGTGTGAATGGGTTGGGTTGAGTTGGAACTATGGGTTAGGTAATTGAGAATGGTTAGTTTAGGGGTTAAACTTAGGAACCATGTGCTCAAATTGAATTAAATGGAATATTTAATTCACAAGTGGGATAAAAGGGGAATTTAAGAATTAAGTTAAATAAATAAGTATATTTATTCAACTTAATAGAGGAGGAGGGATTTAATTAATTATTAGATTATGGGTTGTCATTTGATAATTAATTGGACTATAGCTAATTAATTGAATTAATTGAGCTAGGGGATAACATAAATTAATTAAATAATATAATTATTTAATCAATAATGTTCTAGAAAGGTACTAAATTTAATTAAATATGTTAATCAAATTTGGGTGTCTACATGTACATTTAACCTTCTTTAGGCAGTGTGCTTGGAAAGTGAGCCCACTATTACTCTTGACTCCTAACAAGATCTATCCTTTAATAGGGAATAGGTGCTATAATTCATTAATAAGCTCCTAACATGGATAAAAAAATTAGGAGGGATACTATACTCTCATTACATTATTTATGGGTGCTAATTCCCACCTGGGTTTTACCTTTAACAAGACTACCTCGACAACAAAGGATTTTGTTATGGTGTTGCATTTACTGTGGTATCATTTGGATTAAAGTTTTGGTTTATAATTTTTAATGTTTAATAATCTATATCACATTTGATTCAGCCCACCTCTTAGCTAGCTATTTTGGTGAACTATTATTCCTAACACATATCCCATGGGCACGGGGTCCAAGATGTACTAGGCACTACTACCTCCATTTGACAAGTGTTAGTATCCACCATAAAAAATATATCCTCCTTGCATTTCTTAGCAACATGAAGTGGTATCCTTCCCCTTTGATGCATCTTACTGTACAAGTCTTTGAAATAACCCCAAACTTTCTCATTAAAACTATTTCCCAATAATCTAATATAGTCCTTCAACTGAACAAAAACTGGTGTATCTTCTATCCAATTTATTGTATCAACACCAGGAAAGAGCTTTTGAAAATAAAATAAAAATCCCATAATCAATTGACTAGATTTAAATACTTGTGTCTTTTCCTTTCTAATATTCTCCAAATTCAAAAATAATTGATCTCTCATCAAAATACATAAATCATACTCTGCATCTTCTATCACCATTCTATATGCACTATGGATTGCAATAGTGGGCACAATGTTGATTTTTTTGGAGTGATAAAACTTGTATCCTACCACCATAGATGAAAACATCATATTTAGGTCAAGGATTTCATTGATTTTCATCTCTCTTATCCACTTTGATTCAGTTAAATTTGTGACTACATCCTATGAGATTGACCTAAGTACCGATACTTCATCGGTTACACAAACCCCTATTGTTGCATGTATGGCCTCCTTAGTAATCTTGTGTGGATGGTAAATCCACATAAAATGGTCATGCACTCATATCAACACATATATGACTTGATCTTCTTTAAACTCATCAAGGAAATTGATTGCGTGAGAAAAACCCTTGTCTGCAACCACTTGGTGCCCATCCTTCAATACTAGATCACTACACAACTTCTCATACAATGAATGAATATGAGATTCACCTACATCATCAAAATTATAGTTAATAGATGATATAAAATCCTCAATATTCATCACACCATAGGGAACACTAGATAGGGCACCCTTTGGATCATCTTTGATCGATTTGAAAGGTTGTTTCTTAAACTCGGGCATAAATCCCTGAGTAATCTCTAAAATGATTGGTGTATCCTTCTTTCAAAAAACAATTTAATCTCAGAAGATCAAATAAATACCTTTACAATAACCACTTGATGAAAATTCAACCCTTTTTGTTTCCTTTTACACAACTATAGAAAAATCTTCAAACTATCACCTTCAATGTTGTCAAAATCATCAAACAACACTACTAGTGCACTACATTTTCTCTCCGAATCCATATGTGCACAATAAGACCTAAAAATCACCTTTTTATTTTCCTTCACTATACAACATTAACTACATCATTGATTGATATTAAAACATTATATACCTTCAAAGATCTTGTTAGTGATTAACAAAATCTTTATGCGATTACACATAACTTAATACCATACATCAAAACAATCATATGCATCTAAATATGAAAATAGAACTTATTGTACATGCATCTAGGGGATCTTTAATATATTCAACAAATTTTTCTCCCCCTAAGTCAACAATGACTTATTTAGATGAATAATTCTCCACACCTAGTGATGATGTGGTATCTTCTGATGGTTTGTCTTCATTCTTCTTTGTCTAGATCTTCTTCATATGATTCTTGGTCTCTTCAACATTCACAATCTGCTTTCCCTTTTTCTTGTCTGACTCATTAATTGGTGACAATGAAAACATGCCATACCTATTGATCTCCAATTTCCTGCATTGACTCAATATGTCCTCAATCTGTAGTTGATTTTCTTGTGTCCATAGTTATGACAAGGTGAGAATGTAACATTCCACTGATTCTGATTCTGATAAGGAATTGATCAGTTCACTTGTAACCATTTATTGTTCATCCTTGTCCTATACTCATTACTTTTATAACCATACTTGTTGTAATTGTAATAATGAACATGAAAAGTACTTGGTCTATCATTATTTATAACACTTGTAATACTAGATCTGAGATTTATCTTACAAACATTTGTAGTATGTCCAACCTTACAGTAATTGAAGCAAACTAGTTTATAAGATCTCTAACTAGATTTCTTTGGGGATACCTTTGGTGAGGATTTCTCATCTTCCATGTCCTTCTTGGTTCTAGATGATTCATCAAATTCATAATTGGAGTAGCCAAGACCATGCTTCTCTTCATTCATTATCTGATTCTTGAGTTTCTCATCAAGGTTTGCAGAACTTCCCTTAAAATTCTTGAGTAAATCATTTGCAGCCTTCAACTAACCTTTTAGTTTCTCATTTTCTTTCATTAGATTTTCATTATGCCTTAGGGGTTCTTGATTCTCTTAAATAGTTTCATGTAGATGTTCATTTTTCTCATGTATATGTGCATGCAATGTATCAACCTCTTTTTCATATTTAGAAAACTCATCCACCTTAGCTTTTGGGGCTTTATCTTTGGCTTTTATGGATTCCTCTACAATTTTCCTTACTTCTTCTATAGTCTTCCTTTCTTCCATTTCTTCACCCATCTTGATTGATAAGGCTTCTAACTCTCTCTTTAGATTCTTCTTGTCTCCATGCAATTTATTATTCTCTTGGGTTAAAGCTTCTAGGGAAGCCTCAGATTCCTCAGACCCACTTTCTTCAGATAGATGATCAATGAGATCTTGTCTCTCTGATAATTTTTGAACAATGTCAGACCTCTTAGCTCTTGATTGCTTGAGTTTCTCCTTAGAATGGTCAATTAACTCTTCTGCATCATCAAGTTGCTTTTCAAGTTTCCTTTGATATCTAAAACCCTCCATATCTACCTTAAGTATCCTTGCCAATTTGTTAGGATTCTTTAAGGGTACTTAGCTCTGATACCAATTTTTAATGTTATAAGGCACTAATAGGGGGGGGGTGAATTAGTTCAACCACGGATATACAAAATCTTTCCAAAAACATCCAAAGTAGCCAACATGCAAAGCTAAATATAACATAAAAGCATAATAAAGCATAAATCCATGAAATTAACACAAAACACACCAATATTTTATCATGGAAACCCTTGTTAGAGGTAAATAAAAATGGTGGGAATTATCACCCACAAATATCACTAGTGCACAAATAATATATTCGATGTTAGGAGCATTACAACCACCCTGTTAAGGGCAAACTTGGTTAAGAGTATCTTTAGCCTAGTTAGAATCATTTACAAAATTTGTGTTAAGAACTAACCTATTAAGGGATTTGAAACTCCTTCTAAGAGTCACCCTATTAGAGGATTTAGTCTTCAGACCTGTTAGGATCTTGCATACCCTATGAGGAGTAACCTTGTTAGAGGATTTTGATCACAAGCCAGTTAGGAATTTCCTTAAGAATGAACTCAAATGAAACTAGTCTGAAAGTAGAAAACTCCGCTACATAGATCCACTTTAGCACTGCTTAAATCACTTCTCTTCTCATAAAAACATTCACTTCAATCACTATAATCATCGCATCAACAACCACTTTCAACACATCCACTTTTTACCTTCAATTTCATCTCTAATATACACTTTTAGGTTGGTGAAATAACCCTAACATGTGTTACCTATGTCGGATTCCAAATTAAAAAAATACATAAGTGATCACTCCAACCTAGGAAATTGAAATCCTCAAGGTCAAACCTCAGTAAGAAAATTCACAAATAATTCAAACTTTGACACGTAATTGATCACTACCTCAATTTCATCACCTTGACTGAACTGTTTGATTGTTCTTGCCAATATCACCATTGTTTGAATCAAATCTCCATTTTTTCATTCAATAATCTTACATGACCATACATGTAGGTAAATATGACTCTATAGATACTTCCAATAAGATCGCATCGTCTGAATCCTTTATATTATCACCGCACACTGAAATTACCATGACAAACTATATTATCACTGGTACACTGACCACTTAGACAAATTCATGTACAATCACCTTCATCACTGGTATAATTGATCTAACATGTGAAGTAGATATGTTTCCAGAAATGAAAACATTACAAAATTTGTCACATAATCTAGGATATGATCATCTTCATCAGATGCCAACAATATCTTCATGTATGGTGACTCCCTATTGGTCATATGTTAGGTGACTGATGACTATGAAACAAAATATGAGAAAATTGTCCCCTATTAGAATTTGGTTGATAATCTAAAGGACAATTTTTATATAGTCACATTCAATCATGTGACACCAATTCAAAATAAACCAGTGGATGCAAAGATTACTATTGCATCAATGCTTGACATGCCACAAAATACAAATAGATATGAATTCTTGGTGGAACAGTTGCTTGTACCATCTTTTGAAAGTCAACAATATAAGCTTGTGTGTGAAATTGTTGGTCCCAATTCCCCTTGGTACTAGTTTATATATGATTACCTAACTACCTATAATCTACCCCCTAACTTATTTAGAAACCAAGACTAATCCTTTATCCATCAAGCCTCTAGATACGTTATAATAGGTGACACCCTTCATAGGTGTTCCTTTGATAGAAACCTCATGAAGTGTCTTAATTTGGAAGAGGAACAAACTAAATTACATGAAGTATGTGAAAATAAATGTCAAGGTCACTTAAATGGTATAAATCTATCTAAGAATCTTGTCACTTGGCTAGATATTATTTGTAACGCCCCGCCAGGGAACCCAAGAGAGATTAACCTAAACATGTCACTATGTGTGCTGAATAATTTTTTTTTTAGGTTAACATAAAGAAACATACAATCATGCAGAAGCGATTACCATTTATACACATGTCTTACACTCACATAGATCACACGACTCAAGGGTCCCATGACGTTGAATTACTTAAAGCAGAACACAACTCACATAATAACAAAAGATTCCATCTGATTATACATAACAAATACAACTTACATAACCATAATTACAATCCTCATGGATAACCATGAAACTACTATAAACTCGCATCCACTGCACATGTCACAGGGTATGTAGTAATCACTCTAAACTACTTACTATTACAATTTCCAGATTAGGTATCACATGCGATACACTAATACAAGATATACAATGATCAAATACATAAATAATGATGAAGGAATATAAAGAGCTCATCCGCAATGAACCATCAAGCACCTGGTACAAGAACGTCGAATCTCAATGGATAAAGAATCACTACCACCTGTCTATGTGGAACCACAAAGGTCCACCCCACCGTGCTGAGGAGATAACAACAGATCCCAATCAGATATCCAAAACCAATAAGGCATAACCACTAAGCAAGGGATCCTGATAGCTCTCTAATCTGGTGTACTAATCATCATAAAAGGTAAGAATCACTAATCCAGAGGCAACTAACAACGTAGGAAATCTAGCATGTGTATAGGAAGGTGTCATCATGTAGGTCTACCCTTAAGTTCAGCCCAGATAATCACAACGGATTTCGGCACCTAAGTGACCATACACGGAGCTAATGTCCTCTCATACTGACAAGGCCCACTAACTATGTCAGATACTTCATAGGGAAACTAACATCTTCTCCAAACCATCTTAGCCTATACTAGCACTCAAGCATGGGTGAGGACACATCTTATTAATACATTTTAATCTCTCAAATATGTCTTTAATTATCACTTATTAAGAAACT
>MU227574.1:1251178-1262437 GCA_018584345.1 Thuja plicata | reverse complement strand
TTACAATAATAAAGAACTGACATAAAGGTTACATAATCTGAAACCAATAACATACATCTCAATAATAAAGATTACATATACATCTGATACCATAAGGTATACTACCTAATCAACATCCACTACACAAGTCACAAGGTATGTAATAATACATAATAAACAATACAATGCATCCTCTAGGAATGATAACCAATATATACATATGGTACAAATACACAACTCAAGTAACTGATCAAGTCTCCAGAAGACTAGGAAGATGAAACTGCAATAAGGAACATCCAAGCATGATGAAGAATCCGTCAGAATCTCAATGGTAATAAGAATCACTACCACCCAACCACGTGGAACCAAAGGTCCACTCCCACCATGCTGAGGAGATAATAACAGGCCCATAACACTGGGTATACAACAAGAATACAAAAAAGGTATACATGACCTCATACTCCATGTATAGGAAGATCCTAGAAGCACACTAATCGAAAACAAGGATCACTAAACAACACCAGAGGTACTAACACACAAAGGATAACCTAAGCTATATATAGGAAGGTGTCATCATGTACATCGCATCCTTGAATTTTGTCCTAGTAATCCCTTAATGGATTCCGGCACCCAAGTGACTATACACGACATCAGTGACCTTTCATACAGACAAGATCACTAATGATGCCCGAACCAACACCTTGAAAGGGGGAAAGCATCATATCATCCTCCATCTTAGCCTATATTAGCACTCAAGAATGGGTGAGGCATTATCTTATTAGTTTAATACTAGGTCAGCCTAAATAGATTAATTATGTTATCACTTGTTACCACTACTTGCAATAAGCGACCCTAGCAGCCACTTGTGGGCTCTGACACTTATTGCAAGCCACCTCCTATCATACAACTAGGTAACCTACCCTAGGTTCACAAAAGAGTATCATAAAGGATAAAACATAATTCAAATTGCATCCCATACATTCAGGTGCACATAGGTTCTCAATAACCCTAAAACATCCACAGTATCCTCATATAACCAAGCAATACATCATAACTGAATTGGGTTGGGTATAGGAAATCAGGACTATAAATCATCATAAATTAAAAATTAACATCACAACAAATACCATGCAAAATTACAATCCCAAACCTCTTGATTTAAGTCCTAAGGGTTATCTATCCCAACAGATACCCAAACATGATAACATAGAAGAATATACAAATCATTTAATCATGCACTCAAAACACATCATGGTCAATTCAACATAATGACATGAACACACAAACCATAAAGTAGCAGAAATAATAAACACTCCCCCCGGCCTCTGTATACATCCTAGGTCATCTAATGCCCCCAAAAGTATCACATTCAAGCACAAGAGATCCCTAATGATGCATAGAAACAAAACGTCTTAAAAGACTGAAAAATGAACTATATCCATGTAAATACTCATAGTTAACTCAATCATAATCTCCATTCAATTCATAACTTACTCTGAAATAATTAGAGGTTAATTCACAATTAGACGATTTAACAACACTACTCGCAATTAAATAATCAAATCAAGGTATCCATTATCTATATCAAATTACATATCTACCTCTAAAATCTTCAGTTACCTCATAACTACTCAATTAAAAAAAAACAACTTGATGAACTTAATTTAAACAACTACATTTACTAAAGTATTTAATAAAATATATTAATTAAATTAATTGTATCCAATAGTCAATAAATTAATTTACAATTAATAATACTACAAGTATTAATTCAAATTAATAATTAACTTATTAACTACAATTAGCATTTAATATATTAAATTAAAACTATATATAGAATGTATTAACTAAGTTAAACTTTAAACATAATCATAAACAAAACTAGCTTTAATTAATAATTAAACTAATTTAAAATTAATAAAATTAAAATTAAACTAATTTTAATTAATATTTAAACTAATTTAAAATTAATAAAATTAAAATTAAACTAATTTACAACTAACAAAATCTACTAAAAAAATTAATTTGTTTTAATATTTAACAAACCCCAAAACAAAAAAAAAACAAAGGTTAATGGGGGTGGGACCCACGCGGGTTCCCTTCCCCCAAACCATGCGTAGCACAGTCCTATTAAATAGGACTGTGGGGAGGGGGGGGGGGGGGGGGGCACTGTCCTCCTCCCCANGGGGGGGGGGGGGGGGGGGGGGGGGGGCACTGTCCTCCTCCCCATGTGCTATGAAAACCCCACAGCATGGAGGTAAGGGGGGGAAAGTTGATGGGGATGGGGTCCCACCACCCCTCCCTTTACTAATCCCTTTTTTTTCTTTTAAAAATTTTTCAATTTAAAGAAATTTATTAAAGATGCGTTTTGTAATAACAAGATTTAATTTATTATTTTTTTTTATTTAATTTAATTCTGAAAACAAAATTAATCCAAGCAAAGGTTTTTTTTTTTTGGTTCTTTTCTTTATTTTGATTGGTGTGATTTAATTTTTTCAACTCTATATTTTTACAGAGAGGTATATATTTTTTTTAAAACAATAATTTTCAAAGAGCAATTTCAAAGGGGGAAATTAATATTTTTTTTTTGAAACACTATATAGTTAAACTATAGTCTAGGTTGATTTTTTCGTTTTCTAGGAGATCCATACAAAATTTTCCAATGAAATTTCGACAGCAGTTCCGTACTATATTAATATATATTTTCCTTTGAAAATCAGGGATCTAGGTTTCTAGAAATAGCCATTTCAACAATAAATTCAAATTAGAAACCCTTACACCCATTTACTCCTAATGCTATAAAAAATGAAACCCTTTATGCCCATAAGCATAGATATGGCATGCAAGCTTGAATTAAACACTAAATTGATCAAAACATTATTTTCCAATTGAAATCTTCTAAAACACTAAATAACTAAGCAAGGAATGACCAAATAAAGGATTCTTAGCTTTTCGGATGCATAGAAGACAGGGATCTGAAAACCAGAATTGACATGAACAAGACCCTACCTCAATAACTGTTGAGGAATACATAATGCAAAATCCAAGCAAGGAGAATTCTCAAATTATGCTCCAAAACCAAGCACACACCAAAGCTTCTAAAAATGCTCCCAAAAACCTATTATTCAAATGAGAGAAGAATTCCCCCTAAAGAGGATCAACTTCCCCTAATTAAGCAAACCCTCATGACAACACATTTAGTTAACTCCTAAAAGGACTCTATCCAAAATTAAAAGAAAATAACAATTAATAATTAAAATATCTAATTACTTGCACAACTCAACTTTGAGTTCTAAAATCAAGTTGAGATCTCTTGAGTTTGAAAATACTTTTTCAACCAAATCTTGCACATGTAATTAATAAAATATTAATTTAAATGTCTTAAATATTTAAAGCACAATAATCCATGTAACTAAATATTTAATTATTTAATTAAGCATAAAAGCATATTTAATCTAATTTTCAATTAATTATTCAATTAAATATTAGTATTCAACAATTGCACCTTAATTAGCCTTTCAATTAAATATAGGTATTTAATTTAATTTTCAATTAATTAAATACACTATATTTAATAATTAATTGCAATTATATTCAATTAAATAAATAACATGATTTAACACCCAAATAATCACATCAAGCACCTGAAATCAAACACATGCAAAAATCAAACATGCACAAGGAAAGGGATACATGAATTCCTATCCACTATACGAATTCGGTAAGGTAGCCAAACAGATACTTGTCCAATAACTAGGACAATAAGGTTAGGATAGGATTTAGACCTAAAAACTATCTCCCCTCTCTTACTATTGAGATTAATGCGATAGGGCATGCTCACTCCTGCCAATTCAGGGAAGATGTAGCTCGATACCTACAAAACTGTCATCACAAAGATGAACATACATGCATATATCATATGGCAAACAATGGTTGAGACCAGGTTATCGTGTGGAGCTCACCGAAGCAAGTAACTATGACTCTATCCCATACCATACCCAACACATAAAACAGTAATGAAAAACATACAATCATCCATGTGCATATAAATCTAGGTTCAGTATTGTCAGAAAACCACAATTGAAATGAAATCCTAACATATACATAAGCATCATTAAATAACCATAAATCACATATACACAAAAGATACAACATGATAATAATGGATCAATAACATACTAAAAAGTAATGCATGAATATCCTTAAAATCACCTGAAAGAGCTAACACATACATACTATGGTCTAAAAGAGATCAGAAACTAACACAAACAGTCAGACAAAGGGGTAGGTATTACATGGATACACTAGGGGAGCTATGGAAGAAAATGGATACACAAAAGAAACTCTGAGCATAAAATAAGAGGAACATAGTGCTAGTGGATATAAAAGGTATATTCCTAGATGCACTAGAAGTAGAAGTAAATGAAAATGATCCTATTATGGACCAACTTGTAGACATAGTCCACAAGTTCAATACAGATTAAGTGGTCAAGAAAAACTTCTATAGAAGGTAGAAAGGAAGTTTGAAAAAAAAATTCTAGAGAATGTTGCAAGCAAGATTGAAATTGATCAAGTAAAGCTAAATTATCTCATTAGCTCTCTAGAAACTATAGTAAATAATGTTGCTTCATTATTTGTAAAGTTAAGTGATACTTCAAACTTCACAATGGAAATAAAGACAAAGCTGACAAAAATAGATACAAATCTAAAAGAAAGTGAAAATCAGTAGGAACTTAACCCAAGTTCAAGTTCATCACATTTTGTGAAAATTAAGTATCTAACTGACATCCAGGTAGAATTTATAAGGGAAGAAGCAAGGACAAGAGAATCTCTCACAACTATGCAGAGTCAACTTCTTCCACACATGGATGTGATGCAGAAACATCTAGCTCATGCCAAGACACTAATTCATGACAAAAAAATTTCAATTGTAGAGCTTATGAGGAGCTATCAAAAGAGTTATAGATTGAATTACACATATTGAAGGTGTTGCAAGATAATTGGGACAACACTTTGTCTCAGATTTTGAAGGTACATAGTGATTTCCTATCCTATTTTGGTATTACCATATAGATATATTTTGGCATTTGCATCAAAAACAAGGGGGAAATGTATATAGAGAATATATATATAAGGAAATACATGTACAGAGTAACTAGAGAAGAGACATATATGTAAAGTTACAAAAAAAAAATTTAAAATAAAAAATAGAGTCAGTTGTAACCGAGAAGCATAGCTATTGTCAAAACTCGAGCAAGTACCCAAGCACATGGTAAGGGGGAGTTTTGAATTAGAATTTTTTTTTTATATGATAAGTGTTTTTGGTCACTAATGCCAAAGGGGGAGATTGATGACCTTATGGAAAGACATATTTTTAATTAGTGCCAAAATATTTAGTCATCATAGTGTTGACCAAGCCAGCAGTGCAACCCAAGCAGTTACATTGTAACCTGAGCATTGGCAGTGTCGACCAAGCAGATAGTGGTAATCAGTATTACCTAAGTGATCAGATTAGCTAGAGTATATAGAGTAGCCTAAGTTCCATAGTTTAGTATGTCACATGAGTGACAGTATAATGCCCGAGTGCTAGTATATTGCCTTAGTGGATCACTAGACCAGAGTGATAGTTTTGGGCTGACTTAGCTTATATTGTAAGATATTAATTTGTCTTATGGAAGATGACTTACAGTTGAATTTGGTTTGGATAAGGTATAAATATAAAGTATTTTGTTTATCCAAATGTGTGTGAATATAAGTGTAGAAGCATGTATGCGAATATGGAGAGACAAATTGTATAAGAGGCTACAGTAGTATAAGGAAATACAAAGACTCATCCATCACAGTCAGGTGATTAGTTTATATCATTGGATCTTATTCAGAAAATTAGAGTTGCATTGAAGATCATCTATTGGTTCATCCTAAGAGGTACATTAGCAAAATCCTCTAACAAGGTGGACCTAGAAGTCCTTTATAAATCTCCTAATAGAGTTGTATTACTTGAATGTGTTGTATTAAATCCTTTCTCATGGTGGACCTAACAATCCTTATTTCTCCTAATAGTGTAGGCCATCAAAAGTGGTCAATTGTAAGATTTAACATGCTAAATTTATACTTCAATAATAAATCTTGTGGTTACCATCCCCACCCCAATTTTACTTTCTATTTGGAAGGTTTCTGGGCAACCAAATATTGTGTCAAATATTGTGGATGTTTTATTGCTTTTCATTTCATGCATGTAATCAGATTAGATAATCTAACATTAGATTATAAGGATTAATTTTTATTGGTTCTTAATTCACCCCCACTCTCAGTCACCTTGACTCAACATATTTCCAACACCCCTAACATAAATTACCAATAAAATAAGCCAAAAGACCAAAAAATAATGACGAGGCACGAAAACCATCAGACTAATTCATAATTTTCATGAAATCCTCTATTTCGTCCTTCAACAACTCATATTTCTGAATAGAATCCCTGAGTTTCACATTATCTTTAGTGTTTTCCATCTTATTCTTTCTAGAGCTAGCCCTAGTCCTTGAACCCAGACTAGTAGAGCTAGCCCCTTTATCTCCTTCATCATCAATTTTGATCATAGGGTTGGTATTGTTTCCTAGCATTTCCAGGAGCACACACATGTTATTAATGGTAACTTTCATACCTTTGAAGTTCTGTTTCATGATTCTATTAAGATTTCCCTCAATTCCTTGAATGCGGCTGGAATTAGTTTGTAAGAGGAAATTAACCACAACATTGATTCTAAGCTCCAGTTTCTCCATCAACACCTTATAATCCTCAGCAGCATTAGCACTAGTGGCTTCCACAGAAGGGCCCATATTCTTGGCCATAATTAGGGCAATTTTATCCACTCTTTCCTCCAGCTTAGAGTGCTTGAGGTTAATATATTTTATCTCTTCATAGAGCCAAATATTCATCTACATATCCATATCCGCATGATCCTTATCCACTTGGATGAAGCCTTTCCCCACTTTTTTCTCCTCAGTCTCCTCCTGGTATTTTGCTGACTCCTTCATCTTCACCTGTCTTGTCTTTCTTAGCCTCATTTTTTTCTTCTTCATTCCTAGAATGAGCTAGAGATAGAGTGTCTTCAATTTGCACCAAGTCCTCATAGTCCATAAGAAATAGGAAAGTAGGAACATTCTGCTCCAAGTTTCTAGACATAGGATGACCCAAATTTGTAATCAATGGGTTCTCAACAACATTATTCATAAGGACCTCCTCAACCACATCAGGGCCTAGATTAACAGGCTCTTTACTTTCCTCAATTTACTCCTTATTAATCTCCTCTTGTAAAGCATTATTGTAATCAGAGTCCTTTGTATCGATATCACCAGAATTATCATTAGTGTCTTCATCATTTTCCATTTCTGAGGACTCCTCCATACCTTCCTCATCAGAGCCCAGGTCCATATTTTCCTAGGGAGATGAATCAATTTTATCCTTTTCCTTCCCCTTCCCTCCAAATTCATCCTTGATATCCATCCAATTCTCCTCAGTAAGGATTTGGGTCACTTTGGCCTTATCAGTTTTAGGATTTTCTTTAAACTTCTTTTTGGGAATGTTTTCATCCGTAAGAATTCTTTTTTCCTTTTGTGTCTTTCTCCTTCCCATACGCTAGAGTAGAGTCCTAAAGCTTAAAATTTTGATGGTCATGGATAAGAAGAATTATCCTATCATGTAAAATGGGCTTATCAGGGCTTTTCATGTTCTCGATGATACTCAAGCCCAGAGATTTCAGAAGAAGAAAAAGGGAAAGAAATTTTCCCATGATATATATAGTCATTGACCAACATAAAATGTAAATTTTAGACTCTAGTTTAACACCATTCCAAGGTAAAGTACTACATTAAATCCTTAGGAAGTTTGGCCTAGATCATTTTCATATTCTTACGTAAATAGAAATCACCTTTCTATTTCACTAGGAGGGATTTTTCCACAGAGTTTTTGGGAGATAGACGGGAAAAATTCTAGGCCATGATATGACCCCTATATTAAGAAATATACAAACCCTGATAGGAGATAGAGTATTTTAACTGAGACATATTAAGACCAGTAATATCACCTATAAGCTTTTCAGTAAAATTTCTTTTTCCACACAGAGTAACCTTACCGTTATCCTAGCTATTGGCGAATTCCTTTGAAATGTCTTTATCATAGCCATGAATCCTCTCCATAAAAGATGTAAGTACACCTTCTTTTATCTTCTTCCACACCTTTTCCTCCTTCCATTTCCACACACTAGGTTCCTCTCTCTTAAGCTTTCCTCCCATAATATCAGGATTCAAAATACAGTTATCTTTCACAAAGAAAATCACACTTTGAAAAGCCAAGAGCTAGATATAGAGCACAAAAAAATAATGAATAGAAAACCTTCAGTAGGATTTCAAAAAGCTAAAACATTACATTTCTCACACTCACAATAATTACTTTTCCATTCCTCAAGCAAGTGAAATGCCTTCAAGTTTACTTTTAACAATTTATCTTTCCATATCATCATTAATGCTAATTATACTAGGATACTAGTGGATCTGGTCATACTTTAGATAGTTTATAACCTCTTTGTTTAATCCCTTTTCACCTTTCTAGATGCTGATATCATCACATTAGACCCCTAAGTTGGCCAAGTTATCCGCCATGACGTTTGATTCCCAGAAAGAGTGGGTGACTTAGGTTACCTCAAAGATACTTAAAATAGTCTTAATTTGACTAATGATGTGACATATATTCCATGAAGGTTTATAATTTCCTTTAATATAATTAATGATATCCATTGAATCACCTTTAAGCTATATTTTAGTATAATTTTGATTCTTCACAATCTTAAAGACGTAGAGAGCAACCATTTCTTTAGCCATGTGACAATTCTGGGTGCCAATGCGAAGAGCAACATCAGTTGTACTTCTTCCATGAGTGTTTCTAACAATGCTACCAAAACCCACCAATCTAGGGTTACCTTTAGCCACACCATCAAAGTTAGCCTTATGCCAGCCAGCTGGGGGGAATACCATAGAACACCTTGATTTTTTCTTTCCATAGGTTTAGAAATTGAAGAGAAATTCTAGCTACTTTGCACACTCTTATCCTGACTTCCTTCCAAAAAATATGGACAAAGATCACAAGCAACATGAATGTTCTCAACAATATTTCTAATAATCTTCGATCCAGCAACCAGTGGATTAGAAAGATCATCTCTGAAAATCCTCTTATTCCTTTCCTTCCATATCATCCAAATAAGATGAGAAATAGTAAATTTCTATAACAATCTCCCCAAGCAATTAAAAAATGGTGAAAGCCACTAGGACACAAAATCTTTAATGATATTTGGGAGAATCCAAGAGATATTCCAATTCTACAACATAATCAACCACACTTCCCTTGAGAAGGGGCAATGCAAAATAAAATAGGTAGTGGTTTCAACCTCTTGCATACACAGGTAACATCTATTAGGCAGTGCAAACCCTCTTTTTGTAAGATTTTTGTTAGTAAGTACCTTATCCTAAATAAAAAACCAATATAATATGTTAATATTAGGGGTGAGAGAAGAAGTCCAAATATTAGCTCAAAAGGGAGAAGACTCTTGGTTGGAGGTGAGGGAGTAAGACAAGGACACCAAGAAACAACCATTCAGATTTGGAGACCAGATAATTTGATCTTGACAAAGTTCATTAACAACCCAAGGGACAAGATACAGATCAATAGTTCTCAGCAACGGAGCAATAAAATTGAGTCTAATCCAAGTTTTATCCCTCCAATAGTCTGAGACCTTTTTGTCATACCTTCTAATATAGATAATAGCGACTTGAGAAAATTCAGGGAACTAGATAAGAGGTTTTTTCTTGAGCCAAGGATCCTCCCAAAACTTAATTCTATTACCATTGCCTAACCTCTAGCGAGAACCCTTCCTAGAAAGGTATTTATCCTTTAAGATGATATTCAAGAAGAAGGATCCATGCACAATAGTAGGTGAAGAGAATAAATCACCTAAACTAGGAGTAGAAAAGATATATTTTAGATTTGAGGATTCTATTCTATTCCATTTCTTCATAAAAAATTCTCCAGGTCTATTTAGCTAGTAACACTTGGTTAACATCTCTTATTATTCTAATGCCTAAACCCCCAAATTTAATAGGTCTAGAAAAATTCTCCCAGAACACCAAATGAAGATGATTCTTTTCCTCAGTTCTCAACCACAAGAACCTTTTGTGTAATTTCTCAATGGTATCAGCATACTTGGAGGGTATGCAGAATAGGTTGAGGGCATATAGAGGGAGATTCTGAAGAGTCAATTTAAGAAGTAAGATCCTTCCATCTTGGATAAGGAGGAATGTTACTCCACATGAGATTTGAAGGTTGTCATTAGTATCCAAGAACTCAAATGGATAGTTGGTAACAATGTCACAGTCAGACTAGTCAGTATAATAACTGAAGTGCAGAGTTAACTGATAACACTGATCACACATAGAGTTAACAAAGTACAGTGATTACCAAGCATAAAGTCTACACCAAGCACACAGTATAACTGAGTTACACAGTATAAACAAGACACACAGAGAACACGGTGCACCGAGAGACAACATTTACTGAGTGGACCAGAGGCCACATAATTTTTTTTTATGGAACATCAATCTAGGTAACAAATTTTTCTGACCTGGATAACTGTTTACAATGATTGAGGAGAACATTAATTACAAATTCACAGCATTAATTGTTCATATCTCATATTTTTAGACAATCAAGGTAAAATTTGTATGTCATTGATCTTAGGTTTTGTAAGTAATTATAAAACCCTAATTAGGTCAATGAGTTTTATATATGTAATACTACGATGTCATTTTTAATGTATGTTGATCAAGTAATGATCAAGTAGCTGCCATACTATGTACATCAGAGCTCAAACAAGGGTTTTAGAACAAGGATTACATTGCAAAATTCAGTTTTAGAATAGAGGCAAGGCTATCAAGAAGAAAAAAAGTAGAAGGTATTATCTGTATGAGTTAATTTTGGCCTTCTAAATCAACCACACACTTCAACATAGTCCTTCTTCACCAGGTACAGCCAAGACTGAATATGAGTTATTCATCCTGACTATCTGCGTGATTTGACCTGTTGCCTTCTATCTAGATGGAGTTTTCAATTTTGCTCTCAGGACGAGGGCCTCACAACTATGGACCATCTAAGAACGAAGGATTTTTAACCATGATGAATGCTATGAAATGCAAAGATTATGCTAAAAATTGAAATATGAATGATAAGCTAAAC
>MU227574.1:1172889-1203625 GCA_018584345.1 Thuja plicata | reverse complement strand
GATTAGAAGGCAGTTAGGTGTGGAAACACATTTAGGATATGAGGTGGATGGGAGTAGGATAGGAATAGGGTAGGCGGTAGAGTAGGCTGTAGGATAGGTTTAATAGGTTCCTAGCTAGGGTTTAGATTTAATTCAAATTAGATTTGAACAAATCATAGTTTAGAAGAATTAAGAAAATGGAGGATTTTAATAAATATAAATTTATTAAAAGAAGATTTTGTGGAGATAAATGTATTTAAATAAAATACATTAGAATAGTGTTTAAACTATTGGTAAATGAAACTATTTAATTGATTTGAATTAAATAGTTAGAGGAATAGGAAGTAAATTAATATTAATAATAATATTAATATTTTTGGACATCTACAGATATTATGCAGCAGTATGCCAAGAAATTTTCTCAGAAAGAACAAACATTGAATATCCTACAAGGAAATTTGAAGGAAGTTGATGAAAAGAGAAAACAAATATGGAACAAACTACTGAATCCACCCGAGGATACCGAGGAAGAAAAGGAATTTGCATCTACAGTCAGTACTGAGGGACATTGATCGAGTATAGAAATGATAACAATTGATTATGCAATAGTTGAAAATGTACTAGATGGTATTCCAACACTATTGACAAATCTAGGACATCCAAAGATCATAATTAATGATTTAACTAAAGTGGATCCTCATGATAAGGCCAAATAAGATGAGATAGTCAGAGCTACTGAGACAACAGATGAAAAGGATACAATAGAGGTCGCCCAAGAAATGGTACCGAGAATTCTACCTATCTTGGTACAAGCTATTGATATAGAGAATCAAGCACAAAAGTAGACACCTGATCAGGTTATAGTCACAACTGAAGACACAGGTAATACACAAGGTAAAGAGACTGAGCATAGTGGTGGGACAACAAAAGGTGATGCACCTAAAGGCACCACTGATGCAGCTAAAAAAGGTGAAGGTAACAAAGAAACAACGTCAGTAGATACTTCTACTACTCACACCAGGTCATCTACCAAGGCACCTTCCCAAGTCATCACACCAAGTACCAAGCCAACAAAGAATGAAACTGAGAAAAAGGCTCAAATAGCATTGAAAATATCTCCTTCATCAAGAATGAAAGAGAAGAAGAATAAAAATAAGAAAGGGAGCAAGGGTCCTGTGACACTTGATGAAATCATTGACATTCCTAATTGCGATCCATAGACACTTGACCCTGATGATTTGACAAGGTATGGTGAACTATGCACCTAAAAAGAAGCATAGGCTAAGCTGAGGCAAGAACACAAAATTGAACAAGTGTTAGAGACCACAAAGGAGATTCTAATGCAAGTTGTTCTAGATGTGAACATAGATGAATCAACCCCCATTGTTGATCAACTCACACTACTCACCGAGGCAATAAACAGTCCAGATATTGATTCTTAGCAAAAATTGGAAGAGAGAGAAGAAAAAAAGATTCAGTATAAAGTTACTGTGAAAATTAGCCAGGTAGTGGTAGTAAACAAAGTAACACTATCATAATTTTTAAATGGTTTAGAAACTATTATATCTAAAGTCCTTACAATTCTACAAAAGTTATGCACTTTAGATCACTTCACTATCGAGATTAGTGAAAAGATGAAGACATTAGATAATGATATAAAAGATAGTGCTACAAGTATGTCAACCAATAAACATGCATTACAGATGCATTACACCACCATTCTACAAGCTCAACGGTTGAGACTTGATCTGAAAAAGGAAGAGGAAAAAATTAGAGAACACGTAACTGAGCTCTAGGCTACGTTACTACCGCATTTGGTTATGATGTAGAAACATGTGAGGATGGAAAAGAACCTAATTTCCACCCCAGAATTGTGAATTACCAAAAGCATATATGATATCCATGCTGAGATGAACTTAGAGATATTGACCCTTGAGCATTTAAAGGAGGAATGGGAGAAGCTAATGGAAAAAAATTGTAAGTTTTATTCCTTTTGTCATTATTTTCAAAAAAGGGGGAAAATATGTACACACACACACACACACACACACACACACACACACACACACACATATATATAGTAAAGGGGGAAACTATAATCATGGGGAGTCATATACATATACCGAGAATGTACAAAGGGGGAGTCACTATGTATAGTAACTTGTATATGATAAGTTTTTTATACTAATTCCAAAGGGGGAGAATGTTACTCCAAATGAGATTTGAAGGTTGTCATTAGTATCAAAGCACTCAGATGGATAGTTGGTAATAGAGTCACAGTCAGACCATTCGGTATAATCACTAAAGTGTAGAGTTAATCAAGAGCACTGATCACATGCAGAGTTAACCGAGTGCAGTGATTATTGAGAAGAAATTCTACACCAAGCACACAGTATAGCCAAGACAAACAGAGAACACCAAGCACCGAGAGACAACATTTACCAAGTGGACCAGAGGTCACATAAAAGATTTTTATGGCACATCAATATAGGTAAAAAAAAATTCCAACGTAGATAACATTTTACAATGATTAAGGAGAACATTAATTATGGATTCACAACATTAATTGTTTATATCCCCTATGTTTAGATGATCAAGGTAAACTTTTTACACCATTGATCTTAGGTTTTCTAAGTTATTGTAAAACCCTAATTAGGTCAAGGATATTTATAGATGTAATACTATGATGTCATTTTTAATGTATGTTGATCGAGTAATGATCAAGTAGTTTCCATACTACGGACATCAGAGTTTAGACAAGTGGTTTAGGACAAGGATTACATTGCAGAATTTAGTTTCAGAATAGAGGCAAGACTACCGAGAAGAACATAGAAGAAGGTATTATCATTCACATTAAGGTGATATATTTTATTGCACTTAAAGGATCTATATCTACAATATAGAGATTTCAATTCATTAATATCACACAACTTTGTTACTATAACAATAGTGACAATACTGAAATCTCCTAACAGAGTAGACTTAACCATCTTTGTAAAAATCTCTTAACCGAGTGCACACATATATTGTGTTGCTAAATCATCTCATGAGGTAGATACAATAAATCTCATTGTTAATCTTAATAGGGTAAGATCACCAGAAGTGATCAATCTTTGTAAGCTTTAACAAGCTACTTTATTTACTACAGTAGTGAAATTTTGTGGGTCTCATCCCCACCATAGTTTTTACCTTCTAATAGGGATTTTCTGTGATACCAAATACTAGGGTCATGTGTACTTAAATTTGATTTATGTTTATAGTTTACATTACATGAATTTCTATTTCAGTAGTGACATTACATGTTGGTGTATGCAATCTACTCAGTCAATTATTACAGAACATTTGGTTACAAATATTTGTTTAAAATTTTTTAAGGGTACTGATTCACCCCTCCCCTCTTAGTACACACCTCTTCATTATTCCAACACAATCATTTCCATCCAAAAAATTTATGATTGAATCTTCCAATGTTTCTATTCCAAAAATATTCAGGAGGTTTCAACCCAAACAAAAGCCCTAGGTAATTAGAGGGGAAGAGGGAAATATTACACCCCAAAATGACTTCCATTTTTTGTTGTATGAGAGGGGGAGTATTGAAAAAAATCAAGGAGCTTTTCTCCTAGTTGATGAGCTGTCTAGTGGTAATAGAGTAAATATTGAGGGCCTACTGCATATTTATAACTTCCTTTATAGAAGAGGTACCCATGAGAATGGTATCATCCAAAAATTGTTCATGGGAGTAGGATTGATTGCTTGAGGAAGGATGAAGGCCCTGAAACAAATATTGATCAACAAAGTTATAAAACAATCTCCCTATGCATTCAACCAAAATGGAAAAGAGAATAGGGGAAATAGGACCCCTTCATGAAGACCTCTTGAGGGAGAGAAGAAATTTGAAGAAGAACCATTCACCATAATAGAGATAGAGAGCGTAGAAATCAACTGGTCAATTAGATGAATAGTTTTCCCATTAAAACCAAAAGAAACAAGAACTTTGCACAGGAAGGCCCAATCCACCCTATCATAAGATTTAGATAGGTCAAATTTCATAAGGAAACCTTGCTTCTAAGATGCCTAGAGAAGAGGCCCAAACTATATCAAATAGACCTCTAGGTTTTCACAATACCCCTTACTCCCATACAATATAGGGCTCTACTAAAGAGTTCCCAAAACGCACAAAGACAAGACTAGATCTTCTATCCAATCTTCAACACCCTTAAGGGAGTAATATGACACAACTAGAACCAATTAACCCAAGGATGGAACAAGGGTTGTATCAATTCTAGACATCAATTTTAGATGTAATGAAACCCAAATCCCACACAAAGGTGTCTCTGAGACTCAAGTTAGACACCTAAGCCTATATAGGGCTACAAGGAGAAAATATGGATTCTTGAAGGAAAATTACTTGAAAATCCACCATATAAATTATTTACCACCCTCAAACTCTTCAATACATCCACCAACAACACCCTCCAAGCTAGGACTCTTGACCAATCCCCTAACTCCTGCTGTCATCAATTCTCTCCTAGGCCTAATAGGGATAATAGGCCAGTTTTACAAAGAAAGTACTTGAATCTCGACACAATTTCAAAACCCTCCAATTGGGACACTTTTAGATCATAAAAAACTTATAAATCCAAGGATTTAGACTTCCATGCCACCCCTGGCCCAAGTTGTGCCTTAAAAACCAAATTTTGGACAGTCACATCTAGATGCCTGTCCAGAGGGTTTAATATTTTCTCCCTCCATTGAATGCCTCCTGATCTAAGACCTCAAAATAATTAAATTAAATCCTCCCTAATTTCTCTCCACCAAGGCTTAGAATTCTCCCATGGTGGAGTCTCTAGGAAAGAGGGATTTTGTTCTGAAACCCTAGTTAGGGCCTTCCTGTGACAAGTGAGAAATAAAAAATGGATAAATTTAGATCCCCTACACTTCAAACCTTAAAAACACTTGGAAAATTAAAATATGACACTAGATCAACTTTTCCAATCCTTCAATGGTGCATTGGGATCCGTATAGATCCATACCACTCATAAAAAGAGTTATAATTACAGAGAAACAGTTGAATTTTATTGATTTCAATGCCAAAAATTTACAATCGATTCAATCCAACCATGGAGTAAGTTTTTAAAAAAATTTCATATGTTTCCCAATAATTTCCAACTGATAAAAATGGTTGTGAACGTTGGGATTCAAAAGTTTCAACTTTTTGCAAAAGTTGCATTATGCAACATTGATAACATTGACAACTTTTTACAAAAGTTGTCAATTGTGACTAAACTTGCAAAGTTTTGTGTTTTGAATCCATAGGGGACCTTAGAAGGATTAAAATAACATTACTACTCTTCCTTAGGTTCCCTAGACTATTCTATCCTAATCTACCCAAATTTGTCCATATTGACTAAGGTAGACAACTAGGTTTATAACATCACCTAGTGTCTCCTTGCCTTAGAAATAAGACCTTATGATTGAGATTGGATCCTAGATCCAATCAATATCCCAACCATTTATGTTTTGGTCCATTTATTTTCTTGCAATGGATGAACTTGTGGGTTCTCCTACACCATACTCTCGGGGTGCATTGATCTTAAGTCCTCTTGAGATGAGGTCTTTTAAACTAGAGCCATGCTTCTAAATTTCTTTCTCATCCATCAATATAGATTCTTCCTCAAGACTGCCTTGCCATTTGACCAAATATTTCTTGTAAAAATTCTTTCCTTTTTGTTTGATGATCTTTGTGTCCAAGATCTTCTCAAGCTCCTTTGGTACATGAGGGGGTATACCTGTAACATCTTCTTCAATCTCTTCAACCTGCACTTCAGAACCTACATTCACATCACCTTTATATGGGGTTAGATCAAAAATATTGAATATAGGGGAGCTACCAAGGTGTGAGGGCAGTTCAATCTCATATGCATTCAACCCATACTTCTTCAACACTAGACAGGGTCCTACTTTCTTCATGACTAGTTTAGTGTGCTTTCCCTTAGGAAATATTTCCCTCTTTAAATATGCCCAAACCAAGCCTCTAACCTACAATTGGACATATCTCCTATTCTTATCTTTGTCTTGCTTATACTTTTCTGCACTCTTTTCAAGTGCCAATCTCACTGAGTCATGAATTTCTTTCATACTCTCTGCAAACTCTTCTCCATGAGCACTGACTGGAGTGTTTTGTGGCACTTCTCTGAGTTCCAAGATGCCTCTTGGACTTTTCCCATATACAATCTAAAAGGAACTCTTTTTTGTGCTCTTGTTAACTAATTCATTGAAAGAAAACTCTACTTGGGGTAGGATTGCATCCCACTTGTCTCCATACTATTTTGTCAAGCATCTAAGAAGATTGCCAAGTGATTTATTTACAACTTCTCTCTACCCATCTATTTGTGGATGGTAGGTAGAACTAAAGCTTAGATTGGTCCCTAACCTCTTCGATCAGGTCCTCCATAAGTGACCAATAAAATTTACATCTCTATCAGAGAGAATGGTTTGTGGTAAGCCATGTATCCTCACAATTTCTTTAAAGAACAAACTTGCAAATGATGATGCATCATTGGTACTTTTACAAGGGATAAAGTGGTCCATTTTACTAAATTTTTCCACTACAACATAAATACTATCATATCCCTTTTGTGTCCTAGGAAATCCCATCACAAAATCCATGTTGCAACTCTCTCAAGGCCCTGTAGGAATAGGTAGGGGTTGGTATAGTCCTGCATTAGTGGATGTACCCATTGCTCTTTGACAGATTGTACATGTCTCTACAATCATCCTTACTTCAGTCTGAATATTAGGCCAATAATAGAACCTTCTCACCTATTCCAATGTCTTGTCCAAGACAAAATGTACTCCCATGCTGCCTGTATGTTTTTCTCTAATGATGTTCTCCCTCATTGAATATTTCAGAATGCACAACTGGTGTCCTTTGAACAAAAGTCCATTTTGAATCAAATAATCTACATACTCAACATGATAAGCCTTAGAAAAGTTAGAACACACCTTGTAAATATCACTGAAATCATCATCATTTGTGTACATGTCCTTTAATGAATCAATCCCTACACTCTAAAGTTGGATTTGTTGCACAACTAGAGTCCTCCTGATCAATGCATCTGATACCTTATTGGAAACTCCCTTCTTATGTTTGATTTAAAATGTGTAGGCTTGTATTTATTCTACCCACTTCATGTGTTTGTAGCTTAGTTTCTCTTGGTTATTCAAGAAACTCAAAGCTTGTTTGTCTATGAAGACAACAAATTATTTTGGAAGGAGGTAGTGCCTCCATTTCTTCAATGACTAGACTAGGGAATATAGTTCCAAGTAATAAGAGGAGTACTTCCTCTTTGCTTCATTCAATTTCTCACTAAGAAAGGCTACAAGCCTTCCCTCTTGGCTCAAGACAGCCCCTATAGCCAAATTTGAAGTATCACATTCAATAGTGAATATCTTTTGAAAATTAGGGAACACTAGGATGAGTTTCTCCATTACCTTTTTATTTAGCATTTGGAAGGATTATTTTGCATCCTTGTTCCACACAAACTTACACCTTTTCCCACCCCTAATGGTCTTAAGGATAGGAGTACACAACTGACTAAAATTTCTAATGAACTTTCTATAGAAGGAAAAAAGTCCATGAAAGCTTCTACCCTAATTCATTTTTCTAGGAGAAGGCCAATTCAAGATGGCTTCTACATTCTCAAGGTCCATTTTGATGTTCCCTCCTAAAGTCACAAATCCCAAGTAAACAAGTTCTTCCTCTATAAAAACACACTATTCCAAATTTATGAAATTTTTTTCTTCATGCAGCCTCTTCAAAACAAAGTTAAGGTGTTCTAAGTGTTCTTCCTTATTCTTACTAAAGATAAGGATGTTATCAATGTATACTATAACAAATTTTCCAAGGAATGGTTTGAGCACCTCATTTATGAGCCTCATGAATGTGCTCAGAGCATTTGATAGGCCAAAGGGCATTACCCTCCACTCATATAAGCCTACATTGGTTTTAAATGCAATCTTCCACTCATCACCAGCCCTAATCCTTATTTGGTGGTAGCCACTCTTCAAATCCACCTTAGAATAGAAAAATTCACCCCCTAAGTAATCTAATATATCCTCTATCCTAGGCATAGGAAATACATACCTAATTGTGATTCTATTTATTGCTCTAGAATAAGTGCACAATCTCCATGTGCCTTACTTTTCTGGGGTTAAAAGAGAAGGTACTGCACAAGGACCGAGACTCTTAGTGATTAAACCCTTATCCAAGAGTTCTTGAATCTAATTTTCCATCTCCTTATTCTTATTTGGAGGTAGCTTATATGCTTCTTTGTTGGGAAAGGTTTCTCCTTGGATCAATTCTATGTTGTGACTTATGTCTCTGATTGGGGGCAACTCATTTGGTAAGTCTTTGGTGACAATGTCCTTATACTGGTCAAGTTGGTCTGCTACTTCCTTAGGGCCTACTCTTCTCAAGGGTTTTATGTATTTATCAACCTTCTAATGTTTTTCATCCTTAGGTAAAATGACTAGGGCATAGCAAGGAGTATTTTCCTCTTTCAAAGTTTTTAAAAATTCTTTTTCACCAACAAATAAAAATTTATAATCTTTTTGCTCTTCTATAGAATCAAACAGTGGTAAGAATGTTACCTTTTCACCTTTGTATTTGATTGTTTATGTGTTAAACCTTCCATCATGGTAAGCTTCCACATCATATTACCAAGGTCTCCAAAGCAGAAAGTGGCAGACATCCATTGGAACAATGTCATAGAGAACTTTGTCTTTGTACTTACCAAGTTGGAATTATACCCAAGATTTCTCCTCTATGAAAGTTTTTTGCTTCTTCATGAGACATGACACCTTGTAAGGGTTTGGATGGGACATCTTCCTCAACTTTAGTTTCTTTACTACTTCTTCTGACACCAAGTTGTCTGTAGACCCACTGTCAATCACCATCTTGCAAACTTTGTCTCCCACTTTGCAGGTAGTCCTGAATAGACTCTTCCTTTGAGGGGATTCTTGAGTGCTTGGAGCATTCAAAAATGTCCTTATAATAATGAGGAATTCTCCTTCCTCAAGTGGTTCATAAGAACCATGTGCATTGTCTCCTTGGTTCTCTTCTTCTCTAACCATGTTTTCCCTTCTCTCTGCCTGATTGCTTGCCTTCTCTAGACACTTGGATGCTAAGTGCCCTAGTTGGTTACATTTGTAACACCTTGGAGGTCCTAAACTTATCCCTCCAAATATTCCCCTTGAATATCCTCTTCTTCCTCTATAAGAGCCTCTAGAATTACTTTCTCCAAAAGAGTTCTCTTGACTTCCCTCTCTATGACTGGTTTCTCAAAAATTTCTAGGAGCTTGCCCTCTGCCACTGCTTGTTCCTCTTCCTCTACTGCCAAAGTCTCTCTGGCCTCTGCCTCTTCCACTTTTCTCTTTCCTCCTCTTGATCTTTTCCTCAACTTTTAGTGCTAATTGATAACACTTTTGGACAGTAGTAAGGCAACACAAACTTATTTCATCTTGGATGTTTATCGTTAACCCTTGCATATATCTAGCAATTTTGACACTCTCTGGTTCCACTAACATAGATTTCATGGCAAGTTTATGGAATTCTTGAGTATAACTTGAGATATCCATCTCCTTATGTCTCGATCTTTGTCTTTTCTTATGAAGTTGAACTTCATAGTCTTACGACACATAGGCTTCCTTCACCAAGGTCACCATCTTCTTCCAAGTGATTACAAAATTATTTTCCATCTTCAACCTTTCTTCTTGAGTGAAGTTTCACCAAGTTAGAGCAGATCCCTTCAAGTTGGACTTTTCTATCCTAACCTTCTAATGCTCTGGTATCTCCTCACATTCAAAGAAACTAGTGAGTGCATCAATCCAATCCATTACTTCCTCTAGATCCATCTCCCCATTATAGACAGGTAGATCAATTTTAGTATCCATGGTCCTTCTTTCCATGGATTTCAAAGTCTTCAAGAGTAGCCTTTGTTCTACAAGGACTTCTTCTTTATCCTCCTACCAAGGGGTCTCTTCATATTCCCCTCCTCTTCAATTCCATAGTTTCTACTACTCCCTCTCTTGACTTTTCCCTTGAGTCTTTCCATTTCCCATCTCATCAACTTCCTCTCCACATCACGTTCCTTCACTACTCTCAATAGTTCTGCATTTGACATCCTATTAGGAAGTTCACTTTCTTCACCACCATTCCCCATGGTTGCAACTTGTCTTATTCCAAAGATCTACTAGTTTATCTAATACCACTTGCAGAAGAGCCCCAAACTATATCAAATAGACACCTAGGGTTTCACAATACCCCTTACTCCCATACAATCTAGGGCTCTACTAAAGAGTTCCCAAAACCCACAAAGACAAGACTAGATCTTCTATCCAATCTTCAACACCCTTAAGGGCACAATATGACACAACTTGAACCAATTAACCCATAGATGGAAAATGGGTTCTATCAATGCTATACATCAATTTTAAATGTAATGAAACATAAATCCCACACAAAGGTGTCTGTGAGACTTAAGTTAGACACCTAAGCCTATATAGGTTTACAAGAAGAAAATATGGATTCTTGAAGGAAAATTACTTGGAACTCCACCACAGAAATTCAAGACCACCCTAAAAATCTTCAATCCATCCACCAATAACACCCTCTAGGCTAGGACACTTGACCAATCCCCTAATTCTTGTTGTCCTGAATTCTCTCCTAGGCCTAATAGGGCTAATAGGCCACTTTTACAAAGTAAGTACTTGAATTTAGATTCAATTTCCAATCCATCCAATTGAGACACTTGTGCGATCACACAAAAATTATAAATCCAAGGATTTAGACTTCTATTCCACCCCTAGCCTGAGTTGTGCCTTAAAAACCTAATTCTGGACAGTCACATATAGATGCCTATCCAGAGGGTTTAATATTTTCTCCCTCCATAAGCTGCCTCCTAATCTAAGACCTAAAAAGTATTAAAGTAAATCATCCCTCCTTTCTCTCCACCAAGGCTTAGAATTTTCCCATGGTGGAGGAGTCTTTGGGAAAGAGGGATTTTGTCCCGAAACCCTAGTTAGGGCCTTCCTGTGACCAATGAGCAATCAAAAATAGATAACTTTCAATCCCCTATACTTCAAAAATTCAAACCACTTGGAAAATTCAAATGAGACACTGGATCAAATTTTCCAATCCTTCAATGGTGCATTGGGATCTGTACAGATTCGTACCACTCACAAAAATAGTTAGAATTATAGTGAAACAATTGAATTTTATTGATTTCAATGCCAAAAATTTACAATCGATTCACTCCAACCATGGAGTAAGGTTTTCCAATATTTTCATAAATTTCCCAAGCAGTTCCAACCGACATAAATGGTTGTGAACATTGGGATTCAAAAGTTGCATTATGCAACATTGACAACATTGACAACTCTTTACAAAAGTTGTCAATTGTGACTAAACTTGCAAAGTTTTGTGTTTTGATTCCATCGGGGACCTTAGAAGGAGTAAAATAACAATGTTACCCTTCCTTAGGTGCCCTAGAGTACTCTATCCTAATCTACCCAAAATTTTCCAAAATGACTAAGTTAGACAACTAGGTTTATAACATCACCTAGTGTCTCCTTGCCTTACAAATAGGACCTTATGATTGACATTGGTTCCTAGATCCAATCACTATCCTAACAATTTATGTTTGAGTCCATTGATGTGCTTGTAATGGATGAACGTGAGGGTGCTCTTGCACCAATGCCTTTGGCAAATGGATATTTTCATGGGCTGCAATAATAGAGTCCAAAATCTCTCCCCAACATAAAGTCATTATGCTAGGGGGAAATAATAGTAGGAAGGATTGAAATAATTGTGAGTGTGATGTTTTTGGAAATAATTTTATAAAAAGAGTTGCACAGGTTGATATACCTAAAATTATCCACCGAATCAACACCTGGTTTCTTAGGGATAAGGAAAAAGAAGGTAGAGTTAGCTTCTTTCAATAGGGATCCTGCCACAAAGATTTGTTTAACTACCGCCGCAACATCCTTGTCCACTATGGACCAAAAAGTCTGAAAAAAGAATATAGGGAAACCATCAGGCCCAGGAGAATTTTCACCTTCAAATGAAAAAAACATCTTTAATCTCTTTATTAGAAGGGTTCCTAAAAAAAATATCATTAGTATCCTTGTTAATAAGACTAGGGATGGCTTCTAATAACATATTATGATTATCTAAAGAGAGAGAGGTATCAGTGAAAAGAAGGGTCAAAAAGTAGTCTATCATTTCCTTCTTGATTTCCTACTCCTTCTCCAGCTTACCCTGATTGCTGGAAAGGTAGTCAATTTGATTGGAAGCTTTATGTTATTGAGCTGTCATATGAAAGAAGTGAGTATTTTTATCTCCATATTTTAACTAGAGATCCCTAGATCTTTGCCTCCAAAAAACTTCTTCCTTGGAGACAATATTGTGATACTCAGCCTGGACTTATTTTCCTTAACTTTATTTTCCTCAGACAATCCCTCCTATTGAATAATATCCTGAAGATCCTTAAGCTCTGACTGAATACAACTTTTAGCTTTGAAAATGTCTCCAAAAACATCTTTATTCAAAGTTATGACTTTATTTTTAATTCTCTTAAGTTTTTTAACAACCCTGAACATATTGGTCCCATCCACAAAGACATGCCACCATTCAAAAATATTCCTTTCCAGCTCCAAGTGTTGCAACCACATCTTTTCAAATCTAAAAGGGGTATTCCTTTTACCAAAGTTAGGGTTCTCTTGCATAGAGATAGGGGTGTGGTCAGATCCAATACAATGCAGGGATGAAAAAAAACAAGATAAGCTAAGAAGCCAATCAGTTGAGATAAGAGCCCGATAAATTTTTACTTGGAATAGACCATCTCCAACTCTTCAGTTAGTCTAGGTAAAGTTACCTCCTCTGAGCTCTAAGTCCATTAATAATTGATTGTTTATGAACTCCATGAAAGCCAAAATACTATGACTCTGAGATAGGACCCCACCATATTTATCAGAGTCACTAAGGGGAGTATTTAAATCTTGTACAACTATCCAACTATCAATTTTAAAATCACATCTCTCAACTTCCAGTCATTTCCAAAATGTGTCCCTATCACTCTTGGAATTAGGTGCACAGGTATTAGAGAGAACCCAACTAAAACCATCTCTTACATTACTAAATATTATAGAGGTAATATTTCCTTCAGACTTTAATATTTCTCCTTTAATAGTATTTAAGTTTTAGAAAGAGGTAGTGCCTCAAGAGGCTCCTCTAGAACTATAACCAACTACACCACAATTCTTAAACACTTTTAGTTTTTCAACTTTATCTCTAGCCATTTTAGTTTCTTGTATGAGGATAATAGCCGACTTATGAACTCTAACAAAATATCTAAGCAGGTCTTATTTGTGGGGAAATAATCTTCATTTCTTACCTTGTGAGAAGATATCCTAGATGGTACGTTGGTGCCCATCTGAAATGCTTTTCTGACTTTCTTGTTCTGTAGTAAATTTATTTAGTCTTCTACTCCTTAGAGATTTAGGCATTCCTACATCCACTTTCATAGCTCTGATGATGACTCCTCTTAGAGGAATCCCTCAATTTTGGTCAGATTTTCCACCCTATTTCTTTTTATTGTGAATCACCTCAGTCCAAATGTCCTCTACACTTTCAAGAATAGGATTCGAATCATCCACTGAGTCCCACCATCTTATCTTAACTCGAGGCATTTCAGGAATCAAATCTCTTTCCATAGTTCTTTCTCTAGTCTTGACTAGTTTATTTTCCTCTTCAAGCTTCGAGTCAGCCACTCAAGATCCAAGCTCACTATATCCAACCTGGGGGATGATGGGGACGAATGTCCCAATTTCACCCTCCTTCAAACTACCTTTGTCATCTCTATGATATGTTTCCCATTTTCCTTATCACTTTCATTAATACTTATAGAGTGTATTTCCTCCATGACCGGGACAATAACAGGAAGAGCACCCACAATCAAATTGGGATGGAGTGTGTCTGGATGGGTTCCTAAAGCACAACATCCCAAAACAACTCCCTCTTCATTACGAGATTCTTTAGAAGGGCCTACTAAATAATCAACTAGATTTTTTTTATTTTCATACCTTTTTGGCTTCTTTCTTAGGGAGTGTCTTCAATTTATGGATTTTTAGCAGGAAATCTTTCACCCTATGACCAAATTTCTTGCAGGTAAAATAGGAGAAGGGAAAGGATTCAAATTCAACTAGTTGAATCCACTTTCCCAAATTAGACATAATATTTATTCTTTGAGGGAGGTTAGTACACTAAAGGATATCCACACAAATCATAGCATAGACCCGTCTCAAGCTAGAGGTCATCATGGGGTCTATGGAGAGGATATCCTCAAAAGAAATTGCAAGACCAGCCAGAACATCTTCATGCCAGTATTCCAATAGGAGACTGGGGAATCTGACCCACACCAAGACTAACACAAAAAATTTGAGTCATTGAGTTCTAGATTAGGAGACCATTTAAGGAGTGCCAAGCAAAAATTGCCAACCATCCAAGGGAAATGTTATGCCTTGCATCCCCGTCCCTACATTTTGTGTGCAAAATGTTGGGTCCCCCTTTTTGCTTTCTTTTTTTGGCTCTCACCTTGTCTTTTTCTTTGTTTTCTCTATTTTCTTTCTCCAGGGACCCGCGGTCTTGTTTTGTTTTGTGTTTCTCTCATGTCTCTGGGACCTAGTCCTAGAGTTGGTCGTTCTTTGTTGGGGGCCAGATTCTAGACTCTGGGATTCTCCACTGTGAGGTCTTCTTTCCTTAAGATGGTATCGTTGCGTGGAATACCTGGGCCTGGAGTCCGGAGGTCTGTCTGTCTGGAGTTTGTGGAAGGAAAGGTAACTTACTTTTACCATGGGTATAAGTAGAAGTTACCTACCATTTTCACATTTACCATGATTAAACACTTCAGCAATTTAAGACTGATTTACAGTGATTTAGCGATAATCTAGTGCTAACTATTTCAGGCTAGTCTGAGCATTTGTGAGTGGTTTGTGGTGGTAAGTGGTGATCAACTGATGGTTGAAGCTATTGCAGAGCATTCACGGTGGGTTCCTTTTCCTTGCCTTTCTTCATGGTCAGGTTGGTGCCTTCCTCCCTTTCTATTTTCTTTCTTGCTTTTTGGTCTGCCTATTTTTGTGTGGTCTTGTTTTTGTTTTGTGTTGCATTTCTTTCTCGTTCGCCACCCGTTGGTGGGTCGGGTCTGCCGGAGGGTTGTCTGCCCTTTGTGCAGATGTAGTATAGTCTGTAGATGGTGTAGAAAGGTTGTAAATATCTGTACATTGTCTGGTTTTTTGTAAATATTTGCTCTATGTGTCGTGTGTATATATGTGAATTTGATGTATATTGTTGTATATCCATTTGGTCTACATGTATATACCCTTTGGCTCTGTTGTATATTAGTGTATATTTTGTGTATATCTGCTTGGTGGTCTATCAAGCTTGCTATGCTGCATCTGTTTCTGGTTTCTAATTCACAAGCTCGCTCTGTGTGGAATACCACCTAGTTGAAACTCGGCTCTCGGCTGGTTTCAACTAGGTGGTTTTCTCTCTCCTCCATAAACCAGCCTACCATTCATTTATGTCCTATGCACACATTTAAATCTGTCCAAGTGGCCTTTTCTTTTTGCACATTCAGACAGTTGGCTCCACCGCCGTCACCATAACTCCCATTTATTGCTCACCCACATGACGCCCATATGGGTTTGACAACCCACATTTTGTGTACCTCCCAATAGTTACTTCCCCGAGCTTCTGGTCTCTCGCCATCACCCATCCCATGTCCTTCTATTGATGAGAGGAAGAAACCCCCAGACTCGAACAGTTAGTTAAATTTCTAAGTACGCAATATATATATTCTTTGCAGAGTTTTTAAACTAAGCTAACTTTTCAGGGGAAGCAAGCACCACGATGGTAAGATCTTCAGACCCTAAAATATTGGGTCTTTTTCCCCCTTTTCACTTTCTACTTTTGGCTCTTGCCTTGTCCTTTTCTTTGTTTTCTCTGTTTTCTTTCTCCAGGGACTTCTTCCCCACGGTCTTGTTTTGTTTTGTGTTTCTCTCATGTCTCTAGGACCCGGTCCTAGAGTTGGTCGTTCTTTGTTGGGGGCCAGATTATGGACTCCAAGATTCTCCGCCATGAGGTCTTCTTTCCTTAAGATGGTATCATTGCATCGAATCCCTGGGCCTGGAGTCTAGAGGTCTGTCTATCCCAAGTTTGCGGAAGGAAAGGTAACTTGCTTTTATCGTGGGTATAAGTAGAAGTTACCTGCCATTTTCACATTTACTACGATTAAACACTTGAGAGATTTAAGAGTGATTTAAGAGTGATTTACAGTGATTTAGGGATAATCCAGTGCTAAATATTCTAGGCTGGTCTGAGCATTTGTGAGTGTTTTGTGGTGGTAAGTGGTGATCAACTAACGATTGAAGCTGTTGAAGAGTATTCACGGCTGGTTCCTTTTCCTTGCCTTTCTTTGTGGTCAGGTTGGTGCCTTCCTCCCTTTCTATTTTCTTTCCTACCTTTTGGTCTACCTATTTTTGTTTGGTCTTGTTTTTTTTTTGTGTTGTTTTTCTTTCTGGATCGCCACCCATTGGTGGGTCAGCTCTACCGGAGGGTTGTCCACCCTCTATGCAAATGTAGTATAGTCTGTAGATGGTGTAGAAAGGTTGTAAATATCTATACATTATATGGTTTTTTGTAAATAGCCACTCTGTGTGTCATGTGTATATATGTGAATTTGATGTATATTGTTGTATATCTATCTAGTCTACATGTATATACCCTTCAGCTTTGTTGTATATTGGTGTATATTCTATGTATATCTACTTGGCGGTCTGTCAAGCTCGCTGTAGTGCATCTATTTCTAGTTTCTAATTCGCGAGCTCGCTCTATGCAGAATACCACTTGTTGAAACTCAGCTCTCGGCCAATTTCAACTAGGTGGTTTTCTCTCTCCTCCATAAACTAGCCTGCCAGTCATTTATGTCCCATGAATGCATTTAAATCTGTCCAAGTGGCCTTCACTTTTTGCGCATTCAGACAGTTAGCTCTATCACCATCACCATAACTCCCATTTATTGCTCACCCATGTGGTGCCCACATGGGTCTGACAACCCACTTTTTATGTACCTCCCAATGGTTACTTCCCTGGGCTCTAGGTCTCTCGCCATCACCCATCCCGTGTCCTTTTGTTGAGAGGAAGAAAGCCCCAGACTCAGACGGTTAGTTAAATTTCTAAGTACACAATATATATATATGCTTTCTAGAGTTTTTGAACTAAGATAACTTTTTAGGGGAAACAAGTGCCATGATAGTAAGATCTTTGAACCTTGAAGTTTTTATTTATGTGTTATGACGGTCACCTTACCTTGTAGGTTTCTGGAACAACAAACTTTCAAATATGTCTAAAGCTTCTGCATCTTCACCACCTGAAAGTCTGGAACTTCCTTCTATGGCAGTTACCAGAGTGACAGTTAGATCCAAAATAGAGAAGGCCCTAGAGAAGCTACCCATGAGCCTAAAATACATAAAAGATGGAGTCATCACGGGCTCAAAGATTGAGTCCAAAGTCTAGTTCATCACCGACACCAGCGTCGGGACGTGGCCCAAAATATAGGCCTTGGTAAAGATCATGTACATTTAGCGACAGGCCAGAGACCCATTGGACATTCAAATTGGGAACTCTGGGATCCTCAAGGCAGCTTGTTTCCCATGCTCTGTGCAATCACCAGAGCTTATTCTCACACTTGCGGTGAACTAAAACACATCAGTCTGGGATATTATGCTTGTAGCCACAGAGCCTATAGGGTATCCTACTCCCATGGTGTCTCTTGACCCTGATACCTTCTAAAGGGGCTTGGGGATCCCCCAATTTGACAAGCCGACTGTAGTTACCCGGTCAGATGCCCTGGCCCAATTCACTCAGTTGGAGGAGGCAGCCCATATATATCTATGAATAATCATTGGCTCAAGACCCCAAAGAAGGATTCCAAGAGGATGAAGCTAGAAATCCCCAAGGCCAAATCTAAGGAAAGCATCTAGATGGGGATGATAGCACTATGCCAGGTCTTTGGGCAACAACATGCTTGAGAGTTCTCCGGGTGGATGTATTACTTTTTGCTGGGTATCAGCACGGGTGAGGAATATTTTGACTAGGCTTCCATAATCTCCAACCATGTAGACTCCCAGTTCCTTCAATTAGCCAAGAAGAAGAAGTTTTATATGACTTCTTATGTTCTCTGGGCCTTGGCACAACAACGGCCCCACACCAATGGGTTTCTCACAAAGGGCGTACTCAGGATCAGCCTAGGCTAGAAGGCCCCTTGGGACCATTTCCCAAAGATTCAATGGGAGGCCAGCTTCCCTAGTTTTTGCTAGGTAAACGATGCCTTCATTTATTACCACCTGCTTATACCCACCTGGGATGCAGGATACCGCCTATCTACAGAGGTGATGAATTTGATCCAGAGTTACAGACATTACTACATATAATTTCAACAACACACTTACATTAGGGTGACCTACTTCTCCGAGAAACCCTACTTGTTGCCAAAACATTGTGGGGACAAGATAATTCTCCTAGAATATTTTAGGTAGATAATGGAGCTGCATGCCTTCTATGCCTTAAAGAAGGTAACACATAATCCATTCCCAATCACTTGTGGGAACTATTCATGTAATATGGCCACCGCTAAAGAAGTGGATAACGAGCTCAAATGCTATAACCTGGCAGAATTTTAATTAGCACAGAAATAATTTGATCCGCATGGCAAGATTACAATGGTACTTCCCAGGGTGTCAAAGCCCATCTATATCATATAGAGGACTTCTGGGAAGATTTTCAAGATGACATGGAAGTATGGGGGCGGTATTATGTCAAAATGACTGCAGGAATGATGGAAATATTGAAGCTCCAAAGATTCCTAGAAGACTTCTCAGACACTGGCTCCACGGTGGATCCCCAGTACAAGGTGAAGGGGATCGATAAATTGGCCCTTCCACTAGTGAGTTGTGATGTCCACGAAGGGCCCACAATTGAGGAATTCACTCGCAATATAGTGGAATGTAGCCACCTCTATTTCAAGAAGGTGTGCCCTGGGAGTGTTCACCAGGTGGCCCAGCCAGTACCAAAGTTAACTCCAGGGGCTGCAACTTCTTTACAGGGAGTAGATAAAGGAAAAGGGATAGTCACAACTCCAACCTCGCAAGAAGTCCGCATTAAAGAAAAAATAAAACAATCAGTAGCAGTCTCCCAGCAAATGCGAGAGAATCTACTCACACGATTGGCTACTCCGATACTCATGGCCGAACCAATTCAGCCTCCTTCCTCCCCTTCACTGGCAGCTTTGATGGTTAGAGAAATGGGGGTAGATCCAGTAGAGAAAGCAGCAATAAGGGATGCGGGGCCACCCTTAGTTACTAGAAGAAAGAAGAGGCTTAACCAAAAGCCTAAGGTAGAGCCAGATCTGGGGATGCCCCAGATCCCACAAGTTGAGATCCTTTCTTCTGACTCCCCAGAACCAGAAAGGAAACCAAAGCCCACTGATGTCCCCACCAATCCTCCACAGGATGAGTTCGATGATGTTTTTGCTACCGATGAGTTTCAGAATCTGCAGAGGGACATTAAGCAAATAGAGGCTGAAGTCCCAGCACAAGAAGAGGGTCTGGAACAAGAGCCTACGCAGCAGCAAGAAGAGAAGATGGAAGAAGAAAAAGGGGTAGAACAAGAGATTTCCTTCGAGGTTCTAGAGATACAAACTACGGGAGTGGACCAACAAAATTAGAGTGAACAAATGACATACGCTGAGGGAAATGGACCTACAGGAGCAACCGTAACCTCAGCCGCTATGTTCCAAGTGACACTCCCTAGAGAGACCTTTGGGAAGGTAATAACTATGGCCCAAACATTAAATCTTGGCCTGGTACCTCCCCCATTGCCAAAAATTTTACCAGTGGAAGAAGAAATCCCAGTGACAGAGGCCGAAGAACAAGAAGAGCGAGAAGAGGAAGAAACCCCCGGGACAGCCAATGAGGGTCCAGATGAAGCAAAAGATACAGAGGACAAGGTGGAAGAAATAAAAATTTCCGGGGAAAATATTGGCAACGAAGCCCAAGATGAAGAAAAGGAGTCGGGCGAGACTCACACCACTTAGGAGCAGCAACAACAAGATACAGGGGAAGAACTTAAAGAGCAGACTTTGGAAAATAAGCCACCCCTCCCACGTCAGTGGTTGGTCAAAAGCAAGAAAAGAAAGGCTCCATCCACCCCCAAAGCTCATCTCTCCCTGGCTAAGATGATGGCTTAGGTCCAGAACCCACCAAAGGCAAAGAAATCTCGGACGGTTCACACTCTTCAAACCAAGCCAGGTAGAGAAACAATTACAGTTGTGGCAACACCTCCCCCAGACGCTAATGAGGCAAATGCAAAATTTGGAGATTATGATATCATGTTGATATCAGTGGGGAAAAGAGGAAAACAAGGTGAAGTAAACCTGTTGAAAGAGGCAACCAGGGTCGTGGAGGCCAAATATGAAAAGGAGGCCCAAAGGCTCAAAGCGGAAAAGGAGAAGACATCAAACCTTATGGGATTTCTAACTGAGCTAGCCTGACCTATCAGTGCCATTCCCCTAGAGGCCTCCTCATTTGATGCATGATTACCACAGAGTGAAATAGACTCCCTGTGAGCAATGAAGAAGAAGGCCCAAGCGGTTGATGAGTGGGTCGCTCTATAGATAGGAAACACCCGGTGCTTCCTGGTATCCACCCTCCCAGACTTGTATGCGGCCCGACATGTTCTACATCAGGAAGAAACTATTATCAACATATGGGAGGGTGATATGGAAAATTACGAAGCATGGAAAGTAGAACTTGAAGAACTCCTCAGTCTTGGGGAGGAAATGGTTTCTGAGTCTGGGATTTTTGGAGAAGAATCATTAGATTTTGTGAGGACCCAACACTCCAGACTTGACCTCACATTAAAGGTTCTCAAGCAATTGGTAGGGACTTTACATGATAAAATCAACATGGTCCAATATTCTTTCAATATGTATAAGGCATTTTTCACAAAGGTCTCCGGAGCTGACCCATTCAGCACTGACACATGCACACCGGAGGAATACATTTTGGGGAAGTTTGATGAACTAATGGAGTCAAGATATCAATCCCCGGAGGGAGTGGATGGAAATCAAATGGCAAGAATGACTCGCATGATCCTTAGTGGTCATGATGCGGAAAAAATGGCTGATAAATTCAAGAGGAACATTCCAGAGCTAGGGGAACAGATCAAGGTGGCTAAATACCAGTGGGATGGCCTCAAAGAGATTGATGAGGATGGAATCTCCTACCTCCTCCAGACCTTCAATGATAATAAATAGCAATAAAAGTTTCTCTGGGGGCCGGAGAAAACCCAAACATTTTGTATTCTTTATTCTTTTGGAACGTAAGTTCCTAGATCCCAAAGCCTTGGATCCTACATTTTTGTATTCTTTCAGTGATATGTGTCCCAGTCCCCAAGGCCGATCGGTCATTTTCAAGTAGTTAATAAAGGTTGTTGAAGGTTGTCAGAAGACAGATAGCTCCATCAAGGCACGTCAGATCGATAGTTGGTTTTCTGACAGATGACCTTCTCGAGGCACCGCTTTATATATACACCTAGCACATTGGAGACAGGGCACCACATTTCCCATTTATGAGGCATGTAGCCTCGATCCCCAGGGAATCAAATTTCTTCCTTCTCTTTCTCAGCTCTCTTCTCAAGGCTGATTCTTCCACTCCACCTTTTTGTCTCATTCTTCTGACATGTCAGGCCTATTCCATCTCAAGGCCTTTTGTAGGGCGACGCAGGTAGTACCGACCACCAGATAATATATTCTATTGTATAGTGTAATGTAAAATAGGGTTAGGGTTAGGGTTAGATGAAAATGTGTATAAATAGTAAGTCTGGCCCTTTTTCAAGGGTTGGCAAAATTGATGATTTGGTAGTCATAGTAATAGAGAAGGAATATTTTCATTTCAAGTTGCAGAGCTCAATGCTCCTTAGTGTTTAAGCATTCAGTAGTTAGATGCTCCCTTGGAGCCACCATTGTATCATGCACCAGTGCTAGCTGGAAGAAATATTAATGAAGAAGAGAGAATTCTTGCAATGATGTTGTTCACATTCAATCTTTTGAGTTAATGGTATTTTATGTTTTATGTTCTTCATGTCTTTTTCTTTGATGCTTAAAGTAGATTAACGACCTCTTTTCCCTCGCTACTGATGAAATATGAACTGATGGTTGCACATTTCTTTGGTATTTAGTGTAGTGTATCAGAGAATTATTGATGTATTGAATTTTTAAACATAACTATAGGTAGATGAAACATTTCTAACCCTGCAGGATCTTTTTCAGTTTATTTGCTAAGTGTAGAATGCTTGGGGAAACCTCACCTTCCCGAATCCCCAGAGAGAATGAGTTGAAGAAACCAGCTATCCCCCTTGAAAATAGTCACATCTCCCAACAGAGCCCCGCACTGTTGAGACTTGACACTCAAGTGCTTGGAGGCCCGGGGAATCTCATTTCCCTGGACAACCTTTGCAGGTGAAGTTGGCCGGTACCCCCGGTACCCGGTGACAACGTATGACTGTTGGCAGACCCGGTCACCAAAGTCCCATCAACAAGAAACCACACAAAATATTGTACATATCCTCCCTATTAGTAAATTCAAAGGAAGATTATCCTTTTGTTGTGGCTACTATATCCAATTTCCCTTTAAGGAATCATTTTTTCTAGGAAAAATATCTAACCACTTCAATATTGGGTCTTCCCCTAGAAAACTTTCCAATCAAAGTCATTTCCATTAAAAAGGCCAAAAAATCAATCAGAGGGTCGAGGATAAAGATAGAAAATTATCCCTTGGAAGGGTTGGAAATAATATTCACTTCAGGGAACAAAGATTTTCCCAATGGTTTAACTCCAAATAATGAAGACCACTTAACTCTACTCTAAGTCTTATTCTCAGTGAGAGGGGGAGATACCTTCTTGAAAGTCTATTTTTTTGGCAGAGGCCCACCTTTCCCAAGGAAAATCACAACACCTATGCTCTCAAAATCATCGACCTTGGTTGAATTTTGACCATTCTGATCAGGAATCTCTAACCCCTCCACAAGTGGAGCCCCTCGAACACTATTGACCATAGGATCACGATTCCCATCCCTAACCGCAATATAAGATGGAGCACCATTGTTGAGATTGCCATCCAAATTGAATCTTCTTTCCTGCCTGAGGGCTCCACACTCCTGATCGAAGTCTCTACCATTTTTCACTATATATTATTGGTTGACCATGGAACAATATGCCTATAATTTCACAAAGAGATGTTACGAATGCCAAATGCATGGGGATTTAATTCATGCAACAACACAATAACTTTGACCTATTATATCCCTATGACCCTTTTCTACATGGGGTCTTGCTCTTATTGGAAAGATTCATCCTACCTTAGAAAATGATCATAAGTACATAATTACAACAAAAATATATTTCACAAAATGGATAGAAGCTATTCATATGACTTACATCACAGGAAATAAAATTGCAAAGTTCATTTTTAACTACATTATATGTAGATATGAGATACCTTTGGCCATTGTTACAAATAATGGGTTTCCATTCAAAAATCTAGATGTGAAAGAACTTTGTGAGAAATTTTATATCCAACACCAATTCTCTTCACATTATTATCTATAGAGTAACGGTCAAGCCAATACATCTATTAAAACAATCATAAAAATCCTCAAAAAGACTATCAATAGTGTTCTCTTTGATTGACATGTTTAGTTGTATCCAACATTGTGGACATATCACACTAGCATTCACAACACCATAGGTGGTACTCCTTATTCATTAGTCTATGATGCAAAAATAATACTTCTTGTTGAAGGTGAGACACCATCATTAAGAGTTTCTTTGCATCACTTGAAAGATGAAGAAGACTAGCTAGTGTCAAAATTACATGACCTATAAATGTTAGATGAGAAAAGATAGGTTACACTAGCTCATTTACAAGCATATCAACATAGGCTTCAACAAAAGTACAAGAAAGTCAGAGATCATGAATTTGAGGCTGGGGATTTGGTCCTTCATGCCAACCCAAATAATCAATAAAAAAGATACAAACCAAGAAAAATTGTAGAAAATTGGTTGGGGCCCTTTGTAGTCACTGCATCATATGGATCTAGTGCAATCAGTTGGACACATAAGAGGGAGAACCACTGTCAAGTCTTGTCAATAACATGCACCCCAAGAAATAGTATGCATAAAAAAAAAGTAAAGAAGAAGAAGAAGAAGGACAATGTGAGAGAGAGAGAGAGAGAGAGAAAGAGAGAGAGAGAGAGAGAGAGAGAGAGAGAGAGAGAGAGAGAGAGAGAGAGAGAGAGAGAGAGTCCTCTAGTGAAAAACTGGTAAATATGCACTTTGGAAAAGCACCATGATGAAAACCTGGAAAACAAGCATCATGTATAATTTATGAACACCTTGCATTTCATTCTTGGGGGCATGTTTCATCTATGTTATCCTATGATATCATATTCCCTCATCATATCATACTTGGGGCAATTTTCATCTATGTTATCCTATCCATTATTTGCTTTGTCCCTCGTATCCATTATCCTTTATCCCTCACATGCATCATCCTTCTTTGATCTTGAAAAGGCTAACGATCTTCAAAAGTATTCTGTATTTTACCTACTTCACATTTACCATATCCTTTTTGTAATGCCCCACCTGGGAATTCTTCAACACAAGGATAAACAATAGAAATTAACAATTTTTTTTTAAAGGAATAAACAATGCTCAACATAGCGCTAAAGTGGAAGACTAACACAACATCAAGAATCGACAAGCACACACCATCAACACAATTAATTATCAACTACATGATTAACATACAAGGTTCATCCAAATTACTACATTATTCCATGATGATTATTTTTAAACCCAAAATATAATTCCTACCATGATTAAATCATACAAGTTCATTTACTAGATTGAAACACAAAGACTACCAAGAATATCATGCACTTACAAAAAAATGTTCGATACTCAAACTGTATTGATTGGGTAAGGTATATTGCTAAAAGGGTATCCATAAAACCAACTTGCATCTTCTGGTCGAAGGTGAAAATGCCCTTTGGTCCACAATATGAGTAACACCTATGAAAAGTTGTACAAGTATGTACTGGTTCCCATACAAGAATCCATGAGTTTCCATATGAATAAATGCAAAATCCTAATACAAGTATCCCATATGAAAAACTAACCAGTCTCATACGAGAGCCTATAGCTACTCCTATGAGATTCTACCCTTCTAAACCAAAAATGAAAGTTAGGATATTTTAAGCCTAATATATAAAGTAAAATCCACACTGGGGAGTGTCAGAAGTAGACAAATCGAGGAGGTAGACACTCAATTGTCCTAAAAGAATAAATACAAAAACAATGAAAGAACTAAGCATCTAAATCATCTATCATAGTTGCATAAACATGAATACAAGAAACTACATAAATCACTAAAAGTGCTAGGAAGAATAAGAGAGAAACAAGCTCCAACCTTGTAGCTACAAGAAGATCATCTTTATACACCGATCCCTAGCAGTGTTATAGGTTAGAAATTCCACCCAACCATGTGGTTCCTGTAGACCCACCCTGCCATGCTCATAGAGATAATGAACTGACCATAGTCTCATAAGACACATACATGCAAGAGGATACACACACACACACACCAATCAATGCATGGCTCAAGGTACACAAATGAACATGAATGCAATGTAGTATTCCCGGTCACTACTCAGAACAAACTAAGGATACTATGTAGGTAATCTAATGGAGTGTTATCGCTTGGCTCATACTAGCCCAAAATGGATGTTATATGGTCAATAAACTCTTGTGGGAGGCCTCATACCATGCCCTCATACCAACTCGTACAATAAAATGGCTACTATATAGACACTGCACCCTTTCACTTGGTACTCCCAAGTGACATATGGAATGGAAATAAAATCCCTTGAGAGGCCTCATACCATATAGGTGAGCTCTTATCTTGCATTAAATTTTATTATCCATGTGTTTATTTGGTTATCACTTTATTAAACCTCATCACGTTACCTTTTCAACCACTTCTAGGCTGGGATAATTCTGAGAAGCTACTCCACAAGTCTACCCATACATACCCGTTCTCACCATATGATAAGTGATACAAGGAAATGCAATTTCCCAATCCAACCCCCAAATGAACAAACACACTCATGTGTGTAACACCCCAAAATTGGCATCGTGCAACCTTAACCAATTTTGTTGCATTTGTTATTCTTCTGAATCATCAAAGTCCTATTGTACTAGGCAATTCTGAGTTTTAACTGACTCTACTCGACCTAAGTGTCAAATGTAGAAAATCCTGAATCTGCATTAATCATACATCATGTTTAATTCCTAAATATCTATTGTCTAAATAAACCCTATGATTGAATTAATTTAATTATAAATTCTTAGCACTTTAGCTAAATTAAATTCACCCTCTTTAGCTGAGACACATGAAAAAGGAATTAAATGATATTTAATTATTAAATAAATATCCTCATTTTCAATAATTGAATTTAATTATTCAAATAATTGAGAAAAATCATTTATGAGGTCATATTTATTTAATTAATTGAATATTCTATCAAAAATCTTTCTTTTATTCAGAAATGGAAACTTTGAATTAATTGGGCTTTAAAGAGAAAGAAAACAATTTAATTCAAATAAAATAGAATTAAATCAAAGAAAGAAAACAGTTAAAGCAGGAAGAAAACAATTTATTGAATTCTTTTCAATAAAGCTTTCTAATTCTAAACTAGCTTTTCTATCTGTTTTATTTCAAAGAGGAAAGTTTCTATTCTGATCATCTCTGAGTTTATAAAAGAACTCTCATTCTTCATTCAAAACCCCCTGAATTTCTGAAGAAAATATACATTGTTAGAATATTGAATTATTGTCATAGTTTCATATAGAATAATATCATTTTACAATAGAATAACTCCAATTTCTAGATTAATTGCATTGATTTTCATGTCTTAGATTATCTCACATCTCTCATTTCTTAGCATAATATTGCATTGTATTGTATCTATCATGATAAATCCTTCGTTCCTAGATTGGTCCATGGTTGTGAGACTCTCGTCCTGAGAGCAATTTCAAAAACCCCATCTGGATAGAAGGAAATAGGTCAAATAATGCAGGTAGATAAGATGAATAATCTCATATTAAGTCTTGTGTGTACCTAGTGAAGAAGGACTATGTTGAAGTGTATGGTGAATTAACAAGGCCAAATTTATTGCATACATTTCTAATAGAATAACTCCAATTTCTAGATTAATTGCATTGATCATCATGTCTTAGATCATCTCATATCTCTCATTTCTTAGCATAATATTGCATTGTATTGCATCTATCATGATAAATCCTTCATTCCTAGATTGGTCCATGGTTGTGAGACTCTCGTCCTAAGAGAAATTTCAAAAACCCTTTCTAGATAGAAGGCAACAGGTTGAATCATGCAGGCAGATAAGATGAATAATCTCATATTCAGTCTTGTGTGTACCTGGTGAAGAAGGATTATGTTGAAGTGTATGGTGAATTAACAAGGCCAAATTTATCTCATACATTTCTGGTGCCCACCGTGGGGTAGGTATATTTCTATCTAGCCTCATTTCATTTCATATTTTTTTATTTTTTTGCATTCTGTCCGTACTTCCGTACAGGTTCTATTTTAATTTTGCATGAACTTTCTGTACGATTTGTGTGAACTTTCTAGTTCTTCACGTGGTACACAGAACTTCTTCACGTGACCTAGGATACTTTATTGCTTGAAATTATAGACCAGAGCTTTCATTTTTGATATTTTATTATCTTAGTTTTCTAACCACCTACTATTTTCTGACAACTGTGTTTCTCTGATTTTATCTTTTTGAAACAGCTTGACAGTGGTTTGCAGGACGCTGAGATAAAGAGAAAGCCATTATAAACTTATGACATGATTTTTGCAGGCCACTAATATGAAGAAAGGCATTAAAAACTAATAATGGCTTTTATTGCAGGATGTTTGTCGAAGACCTTGCTTGTTTTCACAACTTCTTATATCTGTTTTCAGTAGTTAAAACACACTTCGGTTGGTGCTTAAAATGAATCATTGTCTTGCGTGATTGAAGTGTTTTTTAGATTGTAATCCTAAGAACTACAAAAACATATCCTCTCCCCTCACCTTTATGGATCTTGGGTGTAAGATAAATTCATGTGATTCTTCTAGAGTGGCTACCTCCCGAGAGCTTTAGCAGAGCCGGTGAGAGTGGATGCCCAATTGGTAACAGGCTAAAGCCAAGCCCTTCCAAAATGGTATACACAAAGTTCTATTGTGATTAATGTCACAATAGACAGGTGTGAATTCATTGTGGCAACCAAAATTTCCTCTAGTACCCTAGTGGTGCGTTAAAGTCCCGAAATTGTTAAGGTGAAAACCTTGCTTTGAACGGATTGGGAGAGCCCCCTTTATTGGGAAAATGACTTGATCACAACCACCTGAACGGATGTCCTTACTACAAACTGTTGTTCTAGTTTCCAAAAACCCTCTATCTTTTGGCACGAAAGGTCAGAGACCGACTAAGATGCCCCACATTTTTATGGCTTTTAGTAGAGATAACAGCCCTTTGGGAAGCAATTCCTTTGGGGTTCGAAGCTTGGTATGCTTGAGAAGTGAGTGCATAAGTAAGGAGGAGCCTATGCTTCCAAGCTTCTAAGTTATCCACTAAGAGTAAGTGTAGCTGAACTTTGGTTCAAGTGGGGATTCAACAGATATTGTCTTGGCTATCCTAGGGTTGTGATGTTCTTGTTTTGGTAGTATAAACATTCTGTTTAATGTGTTTTGCGTGGGTGTATCACTTGAACAATCAAAACTATCATCAAAACACACAAATTTTCAATCTTGAACATGTCCAAAACAATCTATAACTTGAACTATCTATTAGAAAACAACATGATTTCATCTTGGAAAATGCAAATTGGTTTTAACAGTCTGATTCTGTAAATGTACTTTTTTCAACATTTGCATAGTTTCACGCAAAATTTCACAATCTTCGCATCATTCGGTGAGAGTCTTTGCATGATACATAGTACACTGTCATGCGACATTTTGCAATAGTGCATTATTCTGTCATTCTTTATTTTTTCAAACTGGTGTCAATATTCGCATGAAGCAAGCATTTCTTCACATGGTTCGGTGAGAAACTTCACGTGACAAAGCATTTCATTGCATGAAACTGCAGTCTTTTGTTCAAAATAGCAAGCTAAAATCATTCATTCAGTTGTACTTCTATCACATCTGGTCTCTGATATGGGTCTATTTTTCTGCCATCTATCTTCACACAGTCTGAAACTTAGTTTCTTGGGTTGAGAACTACGTGATTCTTGCTTAAATTGGTCTTGTCTCATGTCATTTTGATCTCTTTCATCTATGTCATCATGCCTTGTGTCACAATAGTCATCTCTTGGCTTGTTTTCGCCTCATCTTAGATGATTTGCACCAAGGATACTTCACCTTTTGGCACATTTGTGCAATCTTTGAGATAGTTTCAAGTTTGGTCCTAGTTCACATTCCTTGTTCAAAACTTTGTCTATGATTGTCACAACTTGAAGTGGCAAAACATTTCCTTTAATCAATCAAGATGAATTTGTACTTTCCACACCTTTACCGGCTACATCTAGTGAGGAATCATCTCGATCTCCTTCCCCGGTACGATGACCTTACAATAAATGGTCATTTCCTATGGATCTTAGTAGGGTTCAGAATACTTTATTCCAAGAAGACTCATATTCAGAGAACACTCAATCTTTCCATACTGAATTTTTACATCTTGAGTCCATGCATTCTAGCAACATGGTAGAACATAGTCAAATGGGTGGACCCATTTTCAACCAGGGTGAAGATCCTCCTCCTCAAGTAGAGAAGGAGATAACCCAAGTGGATATCATAGAGGCCCACAATAATAAAAACTTCATGAGAATGATGGCGGTCCTAATGAAAGAAGTGAAGGAGAAATACCTTCTCGAATTAGCCATCCAAGGTGCTAAACTTCCCTCTAATTACAAGGTAGAGACACTTATTGAGAAAGAGGAAGAAATAAAAAATTCCTGCTTGCGCAAATAAGTGCAAACAATATGAGAGAAACTCTCTCAACTCTTGAAAGAGAAAGACAAACTTGTTACACAATTCACGTTGGAAAGTATCTGTCCTTTCCCATTTGATAAAGATCTTCACATGCCTCCTTTTCCCAAAGGAGTTGAACTTCCTAAATATGACAAATACTTGAGTACGTCTAACCCTCAAGACCATTTGAGAGAATTTGGTGCTCTCTCCATGGAATTCATGCATGACACAACCTATCTTATGCATCTTTTCCCATGTATTTTGGGAGGATCAGCTATGGAATAGTTCTCTAGACTACCAACTGGCATCAAGACCTTTGACGAAATTGCCAATTTATTTCTACAACATTATTCTCAGAACATCCAACATCTGGTTCATATTCAAGATCTTTGCAACTTGAAACAAAATAATGGGGAATCCTTCTTGGCATTTCTCCAAAGATGGAGACAACTCTACACATGATATTCTCGCAAGATACCTGAAT
>MU227574.1:1154213-1165187 GCA_018584345.1 Thuja plicata | reverse complement strand
TCTAACCCTTTAATGACAATCTAACTTCAATTATTGGTGGCCACCAAGCATTTAAAAGGTGAAAATAAGAGGAAAAGTGAGGGGACAGTCATATAGAGAGAGATTTGCCTTAAGGAGGGCAGTGTTTTAGTTTTGATTCATGGTTATGATGTTGAAAAATTAATGTTTGCACCTTGATTTGTTCAGAAAAGTCATTGCACATGTGAGATTGGTGATGCCCTAGGAACAAGGGTTTGTAAGGGGTGAATTGGGGATTTTGGGGTTAGGAAACCCATAGAGTCAAATTGAGTGTGGATTTGTCTAATTGAAGACATTTAAGAAGCCTATGCAAGCTATGGAGTCCATACATTAAGTATTACTATATGTTTCTTTGTAAATGCATCATTGGTTCAATGGTTGAAAACAGGGTCACTATGGAGAATTTTTGCTAATTGCCAAAGGAAGCTTATCCAAGTTTTGCATATGTGTTGTACAAGGATGGGGAGTGTCTAAAAGTGTGATTTATTTCAGTTTTCTTTTGGTAAAAACAAAAGTTATACATCTTTTTGTCTTGCTGCTGTCACAGAGTTACAAATTTGCATTGACAACATTTGGCTACATTGTGCATTTTGGCCTAAAAGGAGTTGAAACTAAAAAGTATTGATTGGAACATGTCATACATGCTAAAACAAACCTATTGAAGCCTTGAAACCTCCTAGAGTTGACTATTTTTGGATTTTGCATATCAGGACCTAGAAGGGTCACTTGGAACACATTTACACTTTTGCTCATTTTGGGTTGTTTCTTGGTTCACCACTCTGATCTCTGCATCAGAAGTAAGTGTCAACATGACTGAGGCTGACATCAAGTATCTTAGTCATAAAATAAAAAGAAGGAAAAATAAGCACTCTGATGGTGAAAACCACGTTGTGGTAGTATCAGAGCCTAAAATAGTCAAAATAAAAGACGTATCCAAAGGTGAAAACCTCTCCGGGGCACCCAGGGATGAGATACTTGATGCGCTTCCAAGTCATTTTCAGGAAAGATCATCTATTCTTATTGAACCAAATCAACCTATCAACTTGGGTACAAAGGTAGAACCTCAGATTATTCACTTGGCACAATCACTATCAGAGGCAGAAAGAGAGGAATTCACTACATTCTTCAGAAACAAAAAGATTAACTTTGCACGGAAATATTTAGATATGCCTGGATTAGACCCTAATATAATCATGCATCATCTATCCATTGCACCAGGTGTTAAGTCCATCAAGCAAAATCTTCAAAAAATGCATCCACATGTAGCCCTACTTGTCAAAGCTAAATTAGAGAAATTGCTTAAGGCAGTGTTTATCAGAGTCATTGATTATGTAGAATCGATCTCTAATATTGTTCCAGTATCGAAACATGATAAATCTATAAGGGTCTGCACAAACTTCAGAGACTTGAATTTGGCATGTCCTAAGGATGATTTTCCATTACCTAATATTGATATGATTATAGATATGACAACTGGGTATGAGATGTACTCATTAATGGATGGTTTCTCTAGTTACAATCAGATAAAAATTGCGCCAGAGGACCAAGAGAAAACAAATTTCACATGTGCTTGGGGCACCTTCTATTGGAATGTCATGCCCTTTGGACTCAAAAATTCTAGTGCTACATATCAGAGAGCGGTTACCACCATATTTCATGACATGATGCATAAAACTATGGATGATTATGTGGATGACACTTTAGCTAAAAGCATGCACCAAAAGAAACATCTTGCTGACCTAGGTCCTATACAAGATCGTATGGAACAATTCAGTCTAAGGCTCAATCGTAAGAAATGCACGTTTGGCATAACATCTGGTAAGTTACTTGGCTATATTATCTCTGCCAAAGGTATTGAAGTAGATCCTGCAAAAGTACAAGCTATTCTGGAATTGCCGCCACCTAAAAATATTAGACAAATGAGAGGACTTCAAGGCCGACTGCAGTCTATCCAGCGTTTTATCTCTCAACTAGGGGACAAGTCACAACCATTTACCAAGACTTTGCACAAGGGTGTGAATTATCAGTGGAATAAAGAATGTGATGAAGGGTTCACACAAATCAAGCAGTATCTTGTGAACCCACCAATCTTGATGCCTCCCATTCATGGGAAGCCACTTATACTTTACATATCTGCTAAAGACACATCATTGGGTATACTATTGGCTCAAGAAGACCAGAACAAGAAAGAAAGGGCTATCTATTACATTAGCAAAACTCTATTCTCCTATGAAATGAAATATTCTACTATAGAGAAGGTTTGCCTTGCAGTGGTGTTTGCTTCACAAAAATTGTGACACTATATGTTGGCTCATACTACATGACTAATTGCTAAAATTGACCCTCTAAAATATTTACTCAGCAAAGCTACCCTCACAGGTAGACTAGCTAAATGGGTCATGCTTCTTAGTGAATTTTATATTGAATATGTTGAAAGGAAATCCATTAAGGGCCAAGAAATAATAGATCAGTTGGCGGAAGCACCTCTAGTTGATCATCAACCATTGCACATTGAATTTCCAGATGAGTCCATATTACTTCTTACACATCACTCATGGACTATATTTTTTGATGGTTCATTTACCCAACAGGGGTCAGGTGCTGGGATACTTTTCATTACACCTCAACAGTACTCATTACCAAAAGCATACAAAATGTTGTTTCCTTGTATGAACAACATTGCTGAGTATGAAGCTCTCATCAATGGTATGAAGATCTCCCTTGAGTGGCGCATGGATGAACTAAATGTTCTTGGCGATTCCCAGTTGGTCATTAATCAAGTTAACGATAACTATTAGATAAGGGATGAAAAGTTAGTACCTTAAAAATGATTGGTTGATGATCTTAAATAGTACTTTACTCACATCACATTTCAACAAGTTTCGAGGGCAGATAATAAAATAGAAAACTCCATGGCTACTCTTGCCTCTATGCTACAAAATGCCTGAAAACAATTTTAGACATGAATTCCTAGTGGAGACGTTACACTACCCAGCCTATGACTCCCCTGACTCCCAAATGATCTATTCTGTCATAGGACATGACTCATCCCGCTACCATCACATCTTCTCCTACCTACGTGAGCAGATCATTCTGAACACTTCTAGAATGAGAAATGTCACTTAATCCGTAGTGCTTCACGGTTCGTCATCATTGCTAATGACTTGTATAGACATGGTCTAGATGGTACCCTCCTTAGGTGTTTAGAACCTTATGAGTCCAAACAAGTGTTAGTAGAGGTGCATGAAGGCATCTGTGGGTCACACTCTAATGGCCTGACATTAGCCCACAAACTTATTAGATCTGGTTACTACTGGCCAGACATGGAAAAAGAAGCAACATAGTTTTCTAAGTCCTGCAAACAATGTCAATTACATGGAAACCTGATTCACGCTCTAGCCAAGGAGCTGATTCCATTCATTAATTTCTGGCCATTTTAGCAATGGGTCTTTGATTTGGTGGGACAGATCTATCCCTCAACCTCCAATGGACATAATTTTATCATTACAGCTATGGATTATTTTACTAAGTTGGTGGAGGCAGTCCCTCTCACCGTTGCTAGTGGCAAAATAGTAGTAATGTTTGTTCTCAATTACATCATCTGCATGTACCCTCAGTGATTATCATAGATAATGGGGGACAATTTAAAAACAAGGATTTGACAAAGCTCTGCTCTAAATTTAAAATTACTCAACACTGGTCTTCCATCTATTATCCTCAGGGTAATGGATAGGTGGAATCTTCCAACAAAACAATCCTTAAGATCCTACATCACACAATACATAAGTCTGGACAAGATTGGCATCTCCAGATCAATCTAGCTCTTTGGGCATATAGGATAAGTATAAGAACAACAATAGGGGCTACTCCCTATGCATTGGTTTATGGAGAAGATGATGTGCTACCTATTGAGGTTGAGATTCCTTCTTTGTGATTCTCTCTGAAGGGCCTCATTATTGATGAAGATACTAGAATATCTCAGCTACAAGAGCTAGAATTACTTGATGAATGTCGCCAAGTGGCATCCAATCACCTAAGAGCATACCAAAAGAGGATGTCTAAAAGCTATAACAAGAGGGTCAGACCAAGAGAATTCCAAGCGGGTGACCTCGTTCTGAAGGAGAACCCTAAGAATCAGCAACATCGGGTCCAGAAAGGCAAGTTTGAACCTAATTGGCTCTGTCCATATATTGTTACTACAGTGTTTGGGTCTGGTACCTATCAACTCTCTACTACTGAAGGAGAAAAAATCAAAGAGCCCATCAATGCTCTTCATCTAAAGTGGTTCTACAGCTGAGACATCTTCAGTATGCTCATGTATATACTAAAGTACTGAAAAAATTCTAAAATTCTGAAAAAGTCCTAAAAAAATGATCATCTTAGTGAAAACCTAGCGATAGGCGCTTTGATGTATCTCCAAAAAAATCATATATTCCAAAAATACAAAAAAATTAAAAATTGAAAATTACAAATAAAAAGAGAAAAAGAGAAAAAAGTGCCATTGATGAAAACTTGGCAAACAGGCATCATGGTAGCAAAAAAAGAATTAACGCCAAGAAGGTGAAAACCTAGTAAATAGGTGCCTCTTGTTTCACAATGCTATATCTATCATAGCACCCCTTGGCTTTATGCATTTGGTTTCCCGCATTGCTACTTTCCTGCTTTCATTTGCTTTCAGTTCCCATCAAGACACCAACTCACATGGATTGAAACTGGTCATACTCTCAGGGCAACCCTCCTGGTCTTGGGGGCATTATCTTATTATCTTTTAAGGATCTTCTTCACATTAGTCACCAGTGGTTCTCATTGCATCTGCCTACTGATGTATGGCTTATACTATGATCGCTTCATTTGAGCATCTCTTTCGCATTAGTCACCAGTGGTTCTCACTGCGTCTACCTACTGTCACTATTCTATCGAGATTTCTCACATTTGTTACAGTTGGAATTATTCTCACACGCTCTATCTATTGATACTCAGTCTTGAAAATTCTATGCTTTAGTTTGTACATATCTTTTGGTCACTTTTGTGACACTCTGGTCCCTTTACAGACCCTCCTGACTTGTTATTGATTCAGCGCCATACGCTTGGGGGCAATCGGATCTGGTTTTCCCTCACAACATACATCAAGTCAGTCATCATTACTCAGGGGCATGGGTCCCCCATTTGATCACATCTTTGGTTTACATCTTGAGTTAGTAATCTTGTCACTTCTTAAGGACAACTCGCTACTAACACAAACTGGTGTTTTTCAACACCACCATAAACAGTGTTTTTTAACACTAGCTTTGGACACATTTGTGTTTTTCAACACACATCAGATATCTCACACATAAACACCTATCGATAATAATCAAACAAAATGCATGCACAAGCACAACAGTACTCATACACATACACATTCGCAAAACTTTGAAACATGCTGAGGTATGATTGAATATTTCTTTGTATGCTATCTATTCTTATGGATTTCATTGACATTTTCTTTGTCTATTGCTTGTTGGCATAGTCTCGATGATCCGGCAACGTAAAATAAATAGGGTGTATGTGATAAGAGCTCCCGCAATAAGGTGGAACAGCCTCACATCCCTTGATCTTGTTTATTTGTATGCCATGGTGAGGTTGGTACTATCTCCTTACCTATTATTTCTCTATTTGTCATTGTTTTGTTTTCTGTTGATCTATTTGTTTACGCATGATCACACTCATGGTTATCTTGGCTTTGAATGCCTCAATACTAGTGTACTCTTGCAATATTAACTGGAAACAATGTTCAAGTCATCTTGGCTTTTGTGCCCTGGTGCTTACATTTTTTTCCTACATTTTATCCGATGATAAGTCATATTCATATCCTTATGGTTGCATTGTGGCGCTAGTAAGGGTTGTATCGACTTTGATGTTCCAAAAAATGCTGAATGATAAATATACGATGGGTCTCACAACCATGTCCTAGAATTGCATCTTCATATTGCATCTAGCATAGGATTGCATTTTCATTCTAGACTTGCATTGTGGCAATGATTCAGTGTTCTCTTCATTGCATTCTTCTGGGTTAATACTTTGGAGAGCTCTTCTTCTTCACTGTTCATGTTTCATCACGACTGCACAGGTGTTTGAACCTCTCTCTCATTTCTTCACATGTTCTTTTGGTTAGCATTTGTTGTCCTTCTTGAGATGTTAGTACCATATACATATTCATATTCACATTTCATAATCATCCATACATTCTCATTTACATATTGTATTTACATAAATCATTTACATACATACATCTTTACGTTCATACATGTGCATTTCATACATATATTTCAAACATGTTCATCCATTTGCATACATTCTAAACATCTCATAAAGGAAATATACAATATGCAATGATACCAAAAGACGGGCTCATTTATATATATATATATATCTCATGTCTCGATACAAATACAAAATGGTGCTACTTGAGCACGATCTATCTCAAAATGGTGATATAATACAAAGATGCCAACGCATCAGATACATCCTATGATCTAATATCTCTATTTATTAGCCTAACTCTGGCCCTCTCCCTCATCACCTAGAGGAGGTGGAGGTGGGGCCCTATCTAGAGGAGGCACCCTCTGTGCTCCCTCTGATCCTCTCACATAGATCAAGAATCTGGCTACCTGAGATGCCTCGTCAGGCACCGCACCTATATAGGAGGCATAGTAGTACATTGCTCATGCCGTCTCTTGACGTACCTCCTCCTGCGACTCCCACAACTTCTCTTAGAGATCCTATATCTCCTGGTCTCGATCTAATAGTCGTGCATCTCTCACAGCAACCTATATGGTGAGATCTCCCACCTGCCTCATGAGCTGCCTCGTCCTCTCTTGTATGCACTGTTGTGGGTCCTGTGCTACCTCCTGCGCTATATCCTACATAGGCTGATCCTCCGGTATAGGATCATCTTGCTACACCTCCTCCTGTGGAGGTACCTACTACTCCTCTGATAGCTATGTTGCAGTTTGTTGTTGGGACTGCCTAGTGCTACCACTGCCACCAGCTCCTACATCCATCCCCATGTGTCAGGCAGGGATGTCCATCTGTACTGTCTAGGGTCAAGGACCCTGCTATGCCCTCTGCTGGGGAGGAGGCATCTATACCTACTATGCCACCTATGGCTATACAACTCATGGTGGTACTACCTGCCCTCTACCTTCTACACCCACTGGATCTGTGAACCTTAGAAAAGGGTGCATGATAAAGTGCTCCCTGTACTCAGCGGTCATGCACATCTGTTATGTCCCTAAGGTAATCCCACTGTACTAGGACCAATGAGCGGATATCTATCATCGTATGCCCCTAGTCCAATAGTGTACCCTAGCCTCTCCTGACCTCATCAGTGAATCTTGAGTATACTATATACTCCTGGGAGATGTCCTGTGGGCGTCCAAACTATCGCCATACCTGCTTCTATGAGAATCTCTCTATCACTGTGATAGTGTGACCAATCCTCGCATGTGAGAAAAACATGTGGCTCAACTACTCTGTTGCATAATCCCAGGCCTCTATCAGCCTCCAAGGCCTCCATATCACTGCTAGTAAATCATCGAGCTGAGCTCACCACTGATCGACCTTACCCAGCACGGGCTAGGTAATCATCCCCTTATATCGGCAAATATAGGGCTCCAAGGGCTATCTCATGTCCTCACAAATGGGCCTAGTGACAGGAAGATGCTCCCAAGCCCATACCTATAATACAAACACCCCTGCTGCCATACTCTTCACCTCCCGATAGGCGATCTCATGCATCTCCTTATACATGTGTGCCAGCATACACTAGCCCCATCCATAATGTCATGGTCATGCCATCATCAGCTACAACATCCTGCCCCAACCACACTCTAGCCCATGTTTTCCATGGTCAAGCATCAAGTAGCACCCAAGGAAGCATGCTATTACTACTGGGAACCTGTGGGTCACCCCATATGAACCGATCAGATCCTCCCAAGGGATCACTCTGCCCATCACGAGGTCATCTTGCAAGACCTCTCTCAAAGCTGTTGTGCCCATCTTGGGCCATGTCTCATACTCAACTCTAGCTCTGATAAATGGTATCCTAAGGATCCTATAGATGTCCTTAGGAGTAATGGTCATCTCCCCCTGTGGTAAATGAAATGTGTTCATTTTCAAATGGAAACACTCAACCAATGACCCCAGTAGTCCGTGATTCACCCAAATATTTGGTATATCACATAATGTGCTCAATCCCAATGTGGCTATATGTGCCATCTTAGCATCATCTAACTGAGATACTAATCTGATGATTGTTGGATGATGCGATCTGAATGCTAAATCTGGAAAGTCAACCTGCAAGACATGCAAACAACAGAGCACGATCAGTAATTGACAATAATCAAAGCATATTGAGATATGAAAGCATTCAAGACATTCTATAGACATTAATGACACTGATGCAAAAGCTAGTGGACACAATGCAGACTGATTTCATGTTGATTCTAACCACTTTTTCTCATGCGAGGTAGCAGAATTTTGTGAGAAGAAGTTCTTCGCACGAAGAAGTTCTTTGCATCGCGCGATATTGGAATTTTGCGTAATCTTTTATGCCTGTTCGCTCGAGGAAACGCCCTGATAAGGGGTTTTTCATGCAAAATTAGGTGCTAACCCGTGTGAGTGTTCGCATTGAGTGGCGTGAAGAAGTCGTTTCTTCGCACGAAGACCCGTGACCCAAAATTCAAAAACATGAATAAACAAGCAAAAAATTGACAAAAATGCATAAAATTTGAATTACAGGGAGGTTTATCAACTACTTACAAGTGGTGCGTATGCTGCAGGCTAGCTGTGTCTCCTGGATCACTCAAATCGATGGCTGCTATAGGGGACCACCATTTTGTCTTCTACTCAGAGCTCTCAATTCACAAAGTCAAAGGGTTGAAATGATTTGAAAATGACCTTTTCGTCCTTATATGGGGTTTGACCTAATTTTTCAATGTGCTTCATTTTGCACAAAAATTGCACCACTACCTAATTTGACCGTCCTGAATCCATTTTCATGATTGAAATCAAAATCTGACACTATTATATCACTCAAAATTGCATTTTAAAATTTTCAAGACTGATGTGATCGGACACTTGTGTAGTCAACTTTCTGACGTCGCTTTCTTGTCAGAATCTTATCATCTCATCATTTTCTAAATTCTTTGAATTTTTTCTTCAAAAGTCAACTCTAGTCAACTCTGGTCAACCCTAGTCAAACTTGGTCAACCAGACCTCAAAATCACTCAAAATTGATTATACACCTAAATTCTTTCGTAATCTGTTCTAAGTTCTTGATCTCTGATTCAACATCTATCTGTGATTTTTCGCTCTCCATCATCAATATGGCATGTCATCTTTCTATTTCAATCCCGAGGGGGCAGGATGATTACGTCATTGAATCTATTTCAATCAATCTGATCTGATTTTCAAAAGTTCTCACCACTTGGGGCATGTTCAGTTTTTCATACCTCACGGTCAAAAATTGGATACTCCATAATCAATAAGGGCATCTTTGTTCCTTACATCTCATTATCTTTTGAGATAGGTATCGGGGCAATCTAACCCTGGCTCCTGAAGGTTCAGCCTCATTTTGGGGATAACCTTGTGAAAGATATTTATCCATCTTTTGAGATAGGTATCAGGGCAATCTAACCCTGACTCCTGAAGGTTAAGCCTCATTCTGGGGATAACCTTGTGAAATATATTTATCCAACTTTTGGGACAGGTATCAGGGCAATCTAACTTTGACTCCTGAAGGTTCAGACTCATTCTGGGGATAGCCTTGTGAAAGATGTCAATCTACTCATTAGCTTTTGAGACAGGTATTGGGGCAATCTAACCCTGACTCCTGAAGGTTAAGCCTCATTTTGGGGATAACCTTGTGAAAGATATTTATCCATCTTTTGGGACAGGTATTGGGGCAAGCTAACTCTAACTCCTGAAGGTTAAGCCTCATTCTGGGGACAGCCTTGTGAAAGATGTCAATCTACTCATTATCTTTTGAGACAGGTATTAGGGAAATCTAACCCAGACTCCTGAAGGTTAAGCCTCATTCTGGGGATAACCTTGTGAATGATATTTACTATCTTTTGGGATAGGCATCGGGGAAATCTAACCCTGACTCTTGAAGGTTGAGCCTCATTCTAGGGACAACCATGTGAAAGATATCTATTTGAATGACGTCTTGGCAACCTAACTTAGACTTTGGAGGGTCAAGCTCTGTTCTGGAGATGGCTCTAAAATATTTACGTCATCAATTCTCAAATCTATTCTTCTGTGCTTCAAGCATCAGACTATTCTTTAAATCAATGCGCTGCTTGCACATCAATTCAAAGAGGGGAAAAATGTAACACCCCAAAATTGGCATCATGCAACCTTAACCAATTTTGTTGGATTTTTTATTCTTCTGAATCATCAAAGTCCTATTGTACTAGGCAATTCTGAGTTTTAACTGACTCTACTCGACCTGAGTGTCAAATGTAGAAAATCCTGAATCTGCATTAATCATACATCATGTTTAATTCCTAAATATCTATTGGCTAAATAAACCCTATGATTGAATTAATTTAATTATAAAGTCCTAGCACTTTAATTAAATTAAATTCAACCTCTTTAGCTGAGACACATGAAAAAGGAATTAAATAATATTTAATTATAAAATAAATATCCTCATTTTCAATAATTGAATTTAATTATTCAAATAACTGAGAAAAAGCAATTATGAGGTCATATTTATTTAATTAATTGAATATTCTATAAAAAATCTTTCTTTTATTCAGAAATGGAAACTTTGAGTTAGTTGGGCTTTAAAGAGAAAGAAAACAATTTAATTCAAATAAAACAGAATTAAATCAAAGAAAGAAAACAGTTAAAGCAGGAAGAAAACAATTTATTGAATTCTTTTCAATAAAGCTTTCTAATTCTAAACTG
>MU227574.1:1094579-1150701 GCA_018584345.1 Thuja plicata | reverse complement strand
GTCAATATAGCTTCCATCCAAGAAAAATTCTTTGAAATATTCTTCTCCACCACATCATGGAGTTTTGCAATCATCGCAGGGTCTAATCTTCTTAGAGCCATCTTCTAAGATCTTCACAAACCCTCTGTAATGAATCACCAACAAGATTTAACCTTTACTGCAGGTCTTGGTGCAAACTGCCTCACATTTGGCGCTCTATCCACACACTGAAGAATAACCACACTCTGATAAAGTCCACCCAAGGTCCTGGTGCAAACTGCCTCACATTCAGTGCTCTGTCCACACACTTAGGAACAACTATGCTCTGATACCATCTGATGAAGGTCAAGGTAGGAGGATCCCCAATGGAGATGTCCTAGCCCCCAACCAACCACCACACAATGGAATATAAATAAAAACATAGATATTTATATCCAAACAATGCAAATACTCATAATAGAATCATTATATTTTCATCCAACATGCCTGGCTGTAAGGCCTTCCGGGTTATGGCCAAATATAATGCAATTACAATAGAAAATTCATAAGATCTTGCAAGATCCAAATGAAACCTTAGCTAGCCCAGATCCACACACTCATAGGAACACCCAAGGAAGATCTAAACTTGTGCTTGCAAGCCCAGCAAGCAATCTCCTTGTTTCCCAAGACGTAGCCACTAGCTCCTCTCAAAAATCATTCCACAACCACCTCCTCTTCTCCAGGATGAATGAATAATCCTAGCTAGTCCAGATCCACACACTGGTAGGAGCCCCCAAGGAAGATCTAAACTTGTGCTCACAAGTCCACCAAGCAATCCCCTTGTCCCCCAAGCCCCAACCACTAGCTCTTTTCAAAACTCGCTCCTCTACCTCTTCCTCTTCTCTAGGATGAATGAATAATCCTAGCTAGTCTAGATCCACACACTAGTAGGAGCCCCCAAGGAAGATCTAAACTTGTGCTCGCAAGTCCACCAAGCAATCCCCTTGTCCCCCAAGCCGCAGCCACTAGCTCTTCTCAAAACTCGCTCCTCTACCTCTTCCTCTTCTCCAGGATGAATGAATAATGACTAAAGACTTCCCCCACAACCCCTACTTATACCAATCTAAGCCATAGGTCGGCCCTGAACATAAATTAAATATAAACACATAAATTAAATGCCACAAGTCGGCCAACAACAACAATTAAATGCCCAAAATTGATGTCTTAGTAAAATCGTGATATCTCCTAGCTCCAGATGAATTAGGACTCATGCTTCGAACCGTAGGTAGAAATGTAAGCCCTCTTCAATCCTTGAAATTTTTGTCCTCTAACTCTTTGTGGAAAATTACTTATACAGCCTATAATAGGAACCAAATTCCTAAACAAGGTCGAGCTCCTCCCAGACCATGCCGAGCAACCAAGACCATGCGAAGTTCCATTAAATACATCAAAACCAATTAACCAAGACCCAAGTAGGTCAAAAAAACTCTACCAAATCCCTCACACATGAAAATAAGTCCACAAAACTCCATCAAATCTCCCAAACATGCAGGATAGCCAACTACCCTAGGATGCTCCTGCATCAAAAATGAAGAAAAATAATGGAATCGAGAAAGCCCTACCTCCTTCCAAATGCTCAAAACCCAGAACGAGGAAAGAAAAATGAAGAGGACTCTAATCAAGATGAAAATCACAGAGAAGATGGATATCCCTGCTAAAAATTCAATAAGCCTATCCTCAGGATGATATGACAAACCAATCTCCCACAATGAGAAAAAAACTATATTCTCCAAAGAGGGTTTTGGAGAAAAACTCAAACTTTCAAAAACATAAAAATGAAAAAGTGAAGTTAAAAACTCACTTTTGCCTAATATAAGAACTTTTATAAAAGTGACTCATAAATTAGAATATTAAGCCACTTAATAAACTAATTGGCTAAATCCCAAAACTAATTATAACAATCCCAGAAATTTGGAATTTTGACTACGACAAATTAGCCAGAAAATAATTAAAATATAACTAAACAATATAATTTCCCTAAAATAATTAAATCAACATTTAAATTAAATAATTTTTGAAACAACTGCAGAACACTAAATGCACAAACACGCTCACTAGTCAATTCACATAATGCATTATGAATTTGGATTTACCATAACTACCAGAAAGTTAATAATAATAACAAAACTACAGATACATCACCCATACAGGGAGGACATTATCTCAACATAAATGGTCAAGGTCACTATCTTCAGGTGCCACTTTTGGGGATATAGGTACACACTTGATTCCTATACTTAGGATGAATGTACCTGGTACCTGTTCAATAAACAAGCAAACACCAATTGTAGCTACTCAATCATATAAATAGCCGATGCATAAACAAACACATAATCACATTGAAGGAGAATGAGATATCATGTAGATGTCACAAACAAGTGAATACAACTCCATCTCACTTTGTGCTAGAACCAACATGAAAAATGCATAACGATGGTGTAGTACAACATCACATCATCTATAAGACTATCTCTGAGAAGATAATTGAACAAGTTGACAACCTGATGGAAACCCATATTGACAATGATTAGATCAATTCTATGGAAGATAGGGAGGAGACTAATAATATGAATGAAGAAAACCAAGATAATAATTTGGAGAATAGGGCTAAGATAGTTCTTGAAGAACCCAAGGAAAGATAAATTGAAAAGGAAAATACTGGAAATGTAGAGGAGATATTGCAACTGATAAATTGGAAGATTTAGAAAAGTCTCAAGATGACAAAAAGTTTGTCAACCTCGACAAGGATGCCCATAATGAGCACATTGACTGTGAAATTAATTATACTCCTTCTGAGAGCCCTAAGGACAATGCTAATGAGAAGGAAAAACTTTAAAAGAATAGAAACTTTGAAGAAGACCTTTGGGATCAGGACTTTAAGGTCAAAAGAATAGTCAACATTTCATTTCTTTAAGCTGCCAAAAATAAAACAATGTATGGTTACAATATTGACAAATGGGTTCAAGATGACATTCAGGAGTTGCAGGCTAACTGCAAAGACCTTGAAGAAAGAAACTCCTTGCTGGAGGACATCATTGAAAAAATGTGTAATGATTCTGAAATGTATCAGCAAGGTAATGAGTTTTTTGAAAAGGTAATTGGTACCACTACTATGCTAGATGATAAGATAAGTAAAATGATTGATAACATGATTAACTCGATAACTGAGAAAATCAATAACAAAAACATTATGTTGAGGAAGCTAATAATTCTCATCAAATCAAACATGAAATCTTTAGTTGATAACTTGAAATCTTTGCACACCCTACTAGAAGGGAACAATAATGACATAGCTAATTTGGAGGAAGAGGGGAAACAAGAACTCCAAATTTTAGGCCGAGGCTCTAGAACTAGATCCATTACTAGAAAGAAGATAGAGACCCAAGTCAAAGATATTAATAATCTTCAAGATTCTATCTAGAATATAGAAAATCAGATGGTGGAAATCCATAATATGGAAAACCAGATGGTATAATCTGAGAAGTGTTTTAAGGTGCTAGACTGATTTGAGTGCTGGAAGTTTCTTGGTATCATATTTTTCTTTTTTAGGTGTACCTATTATTGTGTATCTGGGGTCTTAGCCCTTTTTGGTATTCTTTCTCTGTCTATGACAGATATTTGTTGTTTAGGGTTTCTCATGCTTGTCTTTTATTTTCTTTGTTTTCACGGTCCCTTTAACACCTGTAGTTACCAAAATCAAAAACATCACAACATATATATACACATGATAACTCATTAAAATTTAAAGTATTAAATAACCATTTACAACCATCTGAGCATATATCTACTGAAAGTAAAAGACAAATATCCACAACATAAATGCACCATTACAAGAAGTTTAATAACATAAATCAACCAAATATCATCATAAGGAATCATGTCACATCACTAGAATCATCATGCAGACATGATCAAACTGAATAAAAACATCATCTATCATCTAATAACTATGATACTAGTAATCAAAATAATGTAAAGTCATTGAAGCATCTCATCATGAAAATAAACCGATCAATAAACAAAGTGTCTCTCAATCATAATAGCCATGGGAAAGAATTCAAAAACTAGAGGAACTATATCCTCCCCCACTAGGTATAGGCTTACTCTTGAAAGTCTGCAAAAATGTATGGTTTCAAATCTCTCAACCGTGAAGCATCCTCCCATGTGGAAGAAGTCTCATCACTCGGGTCCCATTAGAACCTTACCTTCTCTATGTCCCAACCTTTGAGGGCCAGCTTCTAATGCTGAAGAATGCGGATGGGATCCAAAGAAAGTTCACCTTCCTCTACTTGTAAGGTATCCCAATCAAAAACATGGGTCACATCAGGAATATGTTGTAAAGTGACAATGCAAGCAATTGTTATTTTGTAATTGTTGTCAAACCTTAACTGGTGAGACTATTGTTATCTATTTGAGTACCATATCTATTGTTGATGAAGAGGATTTAACAAGAAGACCAAGTGAATGGTTGAGTTAAGGAAAATAAAGGGGTACTTGATCAGTTGGTACTCTGGCAAAGCAATTAGTTGTTTATCTTTCAAATATTGTTTCTCTGGTTTTTCTGTGCCGAGCAAGTTTGTCTTGTTCTCAGAAAAGTTGCTTATGTTGATAAAAGTTGCTTGTGCCGAGCAAAGTTGTTTGTGATGCTTGTGCCGAGCAAAGTTGTTTGTGACAAGAAAAGTTGTTCAATGCTGAGCACCAGTGAAATTTTTGAGTGGAAATAGTGATGTTGGCTGACTTACAGTAATTGAATTAATGATGAGATTTGAGATCTCTAGCCGACTTAGCTAATTTTATTGGGATATGTAATGTTAATTAAATATTAATCCACATCATTTAATTTATGGGTAACCGTAATTAATGCATGGTTTCAAGATTTAATTAGAGACTACTTTGGAGAATTAAATGTAATGCAAAGATGGAATGATCCATTGGATCTGACCTGACCTAAGATCTATGATCTTGTTTAAGTGGAAAAATATTTATCTGACCTTGACAGAGAGGTATATGATAACCTCAAGGGGTTATTCATTTAGGATGCTGAAGTGTGCTGCTAAATTTGAAGTACATGTATATATGCAAAAGGATTGCATAGTTGATTTACTGTTTGGCATGATCTAGCAGAGAAGGCTGAATATAGAAGCAGAGAGTTGCATGTGTGATTGCTTGATGGATTTCCAAGAAGATCAGAAGGTTGAATTGACAATGTAGGCTATCCAGTAAGTTAACATTAGAGCTGTAATTGGATCTAAATTTGCAAAGTAAGTTGTATGTATCAGATCACAACTGCTGATTACTTTCTAATGATTGTATCAGCTAAAATCCTTTAACAAGGTTGACCTAATAGTCATTTGTATAAATCCTCTAACAAGGTGACATTCAGGTGGAATTTTCTAAGTCCTCTAACAAGGCCACTCCTGACAATGTGATTAAATCCTTTAACCAGGTCACATCTAAAAGTGTGTTATTGTAACCTTTAACAGGGTTGGCTCCTCACAGAGCTCACTTCAAAAGAGTGAAAACTTGGTAGCATGTTATTGGTGGTTTTTCCCATATTGGGTTTCCATGTTAAATACTTGTGTCAACTTGTATGAATGCTGATGTTTTGTTTTACCATTATGTTTCAACAAGCTAATTACATTAGATAGTAAACTGCATGATTAAAGTTGTTGACTTATGCTACTGCTGTCGAGTAGATCTAAAATATAGAAAGTTTTATTTGGTACATCTAGACCTAAGGATAACTGATTCACCCCTCTCCTCTTAGTTATTCTAAATTCATTCTAATAGAATATACTGTCTCAACACAAAAACTTGAGAAACATCATGGATGTGCGATAGGCTAGGTTGCAATTCCAAGCGATAAGAAACATGACCAATCCTCTCAGGGATCTCAAAAGGTCCAACAAAGCATGAAAATAACTTAAAGTCTTTCCCATAATGGATGGGGCTCTTCAATGGATGAACTCTCAAAAATACATGGTAACCAAATTTTTTTTTATGATTCAGTCTATGGGCATCCACATACTTCTTCTACCAATCCTGAAAAATAACCAAATTCTCTCTAATATGAACCACCTACTACTCCATATCCTAAAGCATCTCTGGACCTAAGACTACTCAGTCTTCTAACCAATCCCAAATCAAAGTATTATGAAATGGCCTACAATAAAAGTCCTGAAAAGGTGACATGCCAAGAGAACTATGGTACCCATTATTATGAGAAAACTTAAGAAAGTAAAAATAGTCTTCCCACCTTGTTTATTGATCCATCACGTACATTCAAAGCATGTCCTCAATAAAATGATTCACATGCTGTATTTTTCCATCTATCTTAGGGTGATAACAAGAAATAAATTTGATTTGTGCACCCTAAGGCATGCTAAAGAAATGTTTACAATGCCAAAGTGAACATTGGATCTCTGTCCGAGATAATCCTATGAGGAATCCCATGCAACCAAACAATCTCCTCCAAGAACACATGTGCTACTAAGGAAGCAATATATGATGCCCTCATGGGTGAAAAGTGAGCTACCTTGGAAAATTTTTCCACTATCACCATAATAGAATCATGGCGACATGATTACATATGTAACCCTATGATAAAATTGATGGATATGGTATCCCATTTTCACTCGGGAATGAAATATGGTTGCAAGAGACCCATAGGATGTTGATGCTCTATCTTCACTCTCTAACACTCAAGGCATCAAAAAAAAAAATATCATGCCTAATCCCTAACCAAAAGTATAATTGTCTAAGGTCTGCGTGCATCTTCTTGATATGAGGATGTGCAAAATACAATGCATAGTGTTCTTCTAATAAAATCAAGGAACAAAGATCCCCAGACACCTATACATAAATGTGCTCATGATTCCACAAAAGTAAATTTGACTATAATGAGTATCCTGAAAAATGCCCAGCAAGGGTATGTCCAGACTCAATATCCTCTCTAACTTTCTAATACCAAAAATAACTAGGAAAAAGCTTAAGGATCTAGCCACACAAATCCACACCGAAGGAAAAAACTAAATTTTATTGCCTCCTTATACTCAAGGAATTCATGACTACATTCTCCTTTCCCATAATGTAATGAACATCAAATTCATACTCACACAAGAACTCCATCCAAAAATGTTGTTGTGCATTCAGGTTTGGCTGGAAAAAGATATACTACAAGCTATGGAAATCACTATGTAGATCAAAGCTAAGACCCGACATAAAATGTATCTAGTGCACTAGAACATGCACAGCCACTGATAACTCCAAATCATTGGTGGATTAGTTGAGCTCATGGTCTTTAATCTTTCAAGAATAATAAGAAATCACTCATCCCTTGTGCATAAAAACTGCCCCCACACCCTCCAAAGACACATGAATGCACACCATGAACTCACCTGCAAGATTTGAAACTGCCAAGATAGGTGCACTAGTAAAATTCTCCTTAAGAGCCTCAAAAGTTGTCTTGCACTGCGTGGTCCAAACAAATATCTTCCCTTTCCTCTTAAGAGAAGTGATATGATGAGCCAACCAAGACAAATCCTTCACAAATTAATGATAAAATACCACCAAACCCATGAAACTAGGAACCTTAGGAACACTTATGGGTACTAGCCAATCCATGATATCTTAGATCTTAGAAGGATCCACTGTAATAACATCACCTGAAATGATGTGCCCCAAATACTTCACCTTAGACTGAAAGAAATCCCATTTGGCTAAGTTTCCATACAATTGATGGTCATGTAAACAGTGCAATACCTGATGCAAATGGATCTCATGCTCCTTGATAGTCTTTGAATAGATCAGTATGTCATCCAGAAAAAAGGATGAATTGATCAAGGTACATGTGGAACACCCCGTTCATCAAAATGATGAAAATAGATGGCGCATTGGTACATGCAAAAGGTACAAATGTAAAATCATAATTCCCATAGCATGTATAAAAAATTGTATGATGAATATCAGCCTCCTGGATTTGAAGCTGATGGTATCCTAAGTTCTGATCAATCTTCGAGAACACTCTCACTCCATCTAATCAAACAAATCATCAATCCTCGACAAGGGGTATCGGTCCTTCACTGTCACCTTATTCAATCGTTGATAGTAAATACAAAAACACAAGGATCCATCCTTCTTCTTCATGAAGATGACTGGTGTACTCCATGGGGATACACTAGGATGAATATGGCCCTTGTCCAACAACTCCTCAAGTTGCAAATGAAGTTCACTCAACTCCTGAGTAGTCATGCAGTAAGATTCTTGAGAAATAGGCTCAGCTCCTAGAATGAGATCAATGTGGAAATCAATGTTGTGCTGAGGTGGCATACCTAGTATCTCATCTGGAAACACATTAACAATCTCATAGAGGAGTGGATGACCATCAAGAGTCACTTGTTGACCCTCAACCTCATCAAGGTCACTAACAAAAACTGTGAACAGCTAACATCCCTATTGTATACTCTGCTTCAATTCCTTGGCAGAGATCATACAGAGGGAAATGGGTCTCTGGACCCCTATAAGATTAAAATGACCACCTATGTCACTGACACACTGCATCGACTTACAGAGACAATCAATACTTTCTTGGTGGAAATCTAAAAATTTCATACCCAATACCATGCCATAAGTACCTAAGGGTAGGAAACAAATGTCTATAGTGGTGGTGAAGGTGCCCAAATCCAACATGAAACCATAGACAAGGGAATCCATAGAAACTTTGGATCCCATGGTTAACTCAACTTGTCACCTATCAACTTGTTGTGTTGCCACTAGCTCACATTACTGAACAAGAGAAGGTGAAATAAAAGAATCTGAAGCACCAGAATCAAATAAAATAGTGGTAGTTATACCATGTATCCAACTTGTATTCTTGACTACAGTGCCCTAGTTCTCATCTTGATGGCTATCAACTACCGTAAAAACTCTATGTGACCGACTTGCATCCTCGATGGTAGGCCCTGACATGACTGGGCCCCTGCTCTGATTGGCCAAAAAATTTTGAGGGCACATCACTGCCTTGTATCCATGCTAACCACAAGAGAAACATAGTCCTAAAACATAACCACATCCACTTTGAGGTGCACTGGACTGCTAAAAACTCCCTCTACTAGGGCTTGACGGAACACTCTGCGCTGGCTAAGTGTACTGAGACTAGATGCCCTATTGTTGAGCATTCCCCTTTCCTCCTTGTTTACCTTAACCTTGGCCACTTTGCTAAATCTGGGAATGGCTTGATTTACTAAAATGAGGATGACCTCCCTTCCAGGGTGTCAAATGAGTATGTGATGGCCCAAAAGAGTGTGTTTGAGTAGATTGTGCAGTTGACCCTATACATCATGCACTTTGGCTCTGTGAACTTGCCCTACTAATAAATACCTTCACCACATTTATCTCATAAATTCCCCACCTTCTCAGAAGAAAGTGCTAGTGTCCTAGGCTGATGCATATGTACATATCCAATAATAGAGCCATTAAGGCCCCAAACAAAGTGCTAAGTCAAGAGGACCTCGCCATGGTTATAGATAGAATACTTCCTTAGTTCAAAGAACCTCTGCTCATATTGGTCCACCAACATGTAACCTTTCTCGATCTCATGAAAATCATCTACACGAGTCTCTAAATACTGAGCAGATAGAAAGATCTCTCTGAATCTTCCCTCAAATATCTCCCAGCTGAGATTTGTAATACCATTATGGAGCTTCTACTCCTTTGTATGCTACCAAGTGGAAGCATGATATCTCAGATGCGTGAGCGCACAATGGGATCTAAGGTTTCTCGCATAGGTATTCATAGCAAAGCAACACCCAAGGTCTAACAATAATGTCTCAGCCTTACTTCTACGTCCATTACCATCAAAGAATAGTGGTAGAGACCACAAGAGGTCTCTCATCATGTCCACATGGATTGTGTCCTTGTCGCTTGTAGCCCTACCTCTCCTATGAGCTCCTCTACCACTAGGCAGCATACGAGAATTCTCATGTTGTCTCCCTCATACTCCCTTCTCAAACATCCAGTAATCTCCCCCTATGATCCTCCATGTTGTGACCAGTCACACCTAGGTCCGAGGTGAGCAATGAGTTCCTAAAGCAAAGGCACCAACGCCTCCACATCACCATGGTTCTCTCCCTTCCTATCCTCCTCCCTATGTTCTTCCTCATGATGTTCCTCCTCATAGTGCTCTTCTTCATGGTAATTTTGATCGACATTCCATTGGTCATGACCCCATCCATGTCTACATGCAGGAGGCATCCTTCATAGGTTAACAAGGAAAAAGGGTCAAAACCACAAGATAGTACCATAACACATATCACAAGTATAACTAAAATAATATAATCAAGTATTGACATATATATATACACATTCCAACACTTAACCAACACAATGGGAACATAACACAAAGATACTAGTGTTAGAACATGGGCAATGATACTAGATGAAATGCCCCACCTGGGAATCCTTGGACCCAAGGATAAACAATAGAAAGTAACAATATTTTTTTTTAAAGGAATAAACAATACACAACATAGCACAAAAGTGGAAGACTAACACAACACCAAGAATTCCCAAGCACAAACCATCACCATGATTCATTACCAACTACATGATTAACATACAAGGTCCATCCAAATTAATATGTTATTCCATGACAATTATTTTTAAATCCAAAATATAATTCCTACCATGATTAAATCATACAAGTTCATTTACCAGATTAAAATGCAAATACTACCATAGATATCATGCACTTATGCAAAAATGTTCAATACTCAAACTGTCTTGATTGGGGAAGGTATATTGCTAAAAATGGTATCCAAAAAACTAACTTGCATCTTCTAGTCGAAGGTGAAAATTCCCTCTGTCCACGATATGAGTAACACCTATGAAAAGTCATATGAGTATGTATTGGTTCCCATACGAGATTCCACCCATTCTCATATGAGAGCCTATAGCTACTTGTATAAGATTATTCCCTTCTAAACCAAAAATGAAAGTTAGGATATTTTAAGATAAATACATAAAGTAAAATCCACACCAGGATGTGTCAGAAGAGAACAAATAGAGGAGGTCGACACTTGATTTACCCAAAAGAATAAATACAACAACCATGAAATAGCTAAGCATCTAAATTATCTATCATAGTTACATAAACATGAATACAAGAAAGTGCATAAATCACTGAAAATGCTAGGAAGAACAAGAGAGCTACAAGCTCCAATCCTATAGCTAGAAGAAGATAATCTTTGTACACTGATCCCCAATAGTGGTATAGGTTAGCAAGGCCACCCAACTATATGGTACCCATAAGACCACCCCACAGTGCTCATAGAGATAATGACCCAACCACAATCTCATAAGACACACACACACAAACACATGCCAATCAATGCATGACTCAAGGTACACAAATGAATATGATGGTAATGTAGTATTCCAGGTCACTACTAAGAACACACTAAGGATACTATCTAGGGAATTTGATTGAGTGTCATTACTTGGCTCATAGTAGCCCAGGAGGGATGTGGTATGGTCAATCAACTCTCGCGGGAGGCCTCATACCATTCCCTCGTACTAGCTCACGCAGAAGATTAGATACCCTATGGATATCGCACCCTCATAATTGGTACTCCCAAGTGAAATATGGTATGGTTAATCAACTCCTTTGGGATTCCTGATACCATATAGGTGAACTCTTATCCTACATTAAATTTTATTACCCACGTGTTTATTTTTTTATCACTTTATTAAACCTCATCACGTTACCTTGTCGGCCACTTCTAGGCTGAGATATTCATGAGAAGTCACTCCACATGTCTACCCATACATACACTTTCTCACAATATGATGAATGCCACAAGGCAATGGAATCTCCCAACCCAACCCCCAAATGAACAAACACTCAACTGGTCTATATCTAGGAGTCTAGATCTCACAATATCCAACATAAGCATGCTCACATGCACGTGGGTGAACACAACAAACACCACATAACCAAGAAATGCATTGTTAAGAAAGGGGATGGATCTAGTTTATGAAACAAGAAGGAATAAAAAATCTCAATCAGGAAAACATAACTGAGTAGAATCCACAAGAGGTAAACAAAAACATACAAAGTTGACCAAAAGAAAAATCCACCAAAATACTCTGATGGAGCACTTTTGGATTGGGATATGAAAATACTCAGAATGTCTTCTGTCCATTACAACTCCATAATCCTACTCCTTGTAGAAAATGATACAAAAAAATATAATTTTAAACACGCTAGAAAGGAAACAAATGAGAGCTGAGCAACATGCAAAATAAGACAGCACCAAAAATACCCAAGATTCAAATTCTCAAAATTCAACAAAATTGGAAACCCATTTCTAAAACATGTTCAAACTACCAAAAAAAAATTATGTTTTGGGCACACACAAAATTTAGCAGCATAACTAGGTAAAAACATCAATTTCTAAATATGAAATTACATAAATACTCATACCCACCCAACCAGGTCATGGAAATGCATAAAAATGGAGGGAAACACTAGTTCTCAACCCCCAAACATTTATCCATCTAAAGAATGAAAAACAAAATGAAATAAAACAATGCAAATGAGAAAGCCCTACCTCACTCCAAATCCTTAAAAACCAGAATGAGGAAAGAAAAATGAAGAGGACTCCAATCGAGCTGAAAATCACAGAATAGATGGAGATTCCCTCTACAAATCCAACGATCCTATCCTCACGAAAATCCGACGAGCCAATCTCCCACAATGAGAAAAAAACAATATTCTCCAAAGAGGATTTTGGAGCAAAAATCAAACTTTCAAAAATATAAAAAATGAAAAAGTGAAGTTAAAAACTAACTTTTGCCTAATATAAGCACTTTTATAAAAGTGAGTCATAAATTAGAATATTAAGCCACTTAATAAAATAATTGGCTAAATCCCAAAACTAGTTAAAATAATTATAGGCATTTCAAATTTCAACCACGAAAAATTAGACAGAAAATAATTAAAATAATACCAAACATTAAAATTCCCCAAAAAACATTTAAATCAGCAGATAAATTAAGTAATTTTCGTGACAACTGTGAAACCCTAAATGCAAAGACATGCTCACTGGTTAATTCACATAATACATAGTCTGGATTTACCACAATAACCAAAGGGTTAATAATAATAACAAAACTACAGATACCTCACCGATACAGGGATGACATTGACTAACATGAATGATCAAGGTCACTATCTTGTTGTGCCACTATCGGGTATATAGGTGGCAGAGGAGAACCTCCCTCCAGTCTTAAAATAAATATCCTTCAAGGGTCTTCAGAATATTCTCCCAAGGGCCTTCATGCCTAAGGGTTATAGAGATCATTTTATAAGTTGTTAATAAGCCAGCTTGTAAGACCTAGTCACCCTTGGTTTCTTTATAAACCTCGGGCTTTGGCTATGTTCAAATGGCATAGTTTTGTGTTTAGGCTAGTCTAGGTGTTATTTTAGGATATTTGATTATGTTTTATGTTAATAATGATCCTTAGGATCTTAGACTTAGGTCTTATAAAGGAAAAAGTGCAATTTTTCAAGAAATGCAAAAAGTTGTACAATGCAAGAAATGTTGTTAAGAAAATTTTACAAAAAGTTGCTAAACAAGTTGTAAATGCATCCCAATGGTCAAAACCTTCAAAAATTAGTTGGAATAATTGGGAAATGTATTTAATAAGCCCTTTTAGATGGGTGGAAGATAGTTGATGTACAATTGTTTGCAAATCAATAAAAATTCCTTGTTTTCCCTATATTCTAGACTATAAACGGCGCTTGTACAGATTGGTACTTTGTTGTAGAGGAAGGAGATTTAATGAATTGAATTCAGAAATGAACTAGGAGTACAATGCAATTGGTTTTATTCGGTTTTAAAATCAGGACCAAAAGTTATAAGCAATTCTTCCTTGGGTGAATAGGAAACCCTCTTAAATAAGTAGTTTTTAGAGATCGTGCCCTAACTTTCTTTCCCACCATGATAATTCCTTTCCACTTGTGGAAATTAAAGTAGGGTCAATGTACTATAGGATTCTATAATCTTGGGAGAGGGGGAATGAGTTTTCTATTTTTACTTGCAAGTCCTAGCCCAAGCATCTCTATGTGCTTGGTGCATTCTAGAGAAGAATGAAGTGATAGTAGCACTTCAACAGTGGAAAAATGCAATCTGATGTTGGATTTTAGTATCTTAGGGTTCCCTTTTAACATTGCAATTGGTGGCTCATCTATGGAGTTTGACTGGTGAATACTTCTTTAAGGAAATAAGCCCTTTATGTCTAATTAGGGCTAGTGCAACAGTGTTGGTTGGGTGTTATCCTTTCATGTTGGGAGTTTCTGCTTTTGGGATTTGATATAAATCAATAAAAGGGTGTCTGGATCTAGTTTTTTTTGGTAGATCCTTTAACATTCTAAGGGTTTTAAAGTCACTCCTATTAGAGATATTTGAGAAGTATGGAACCTTTCCATTCCCTTTTCAACACATAGGTTCCTAATTTTAGACATGGTCTAGTAGAAAGCATTTCGACCAAGGAGACATAAAATCCTCTAGGAGGATAGTGAGTTTGTGGTTGTTGTAGGATCTTTTCAAAGGTGTAGAGAACTCTTTTAAGAAAATTTGGGTGTAAGGAAGACACCTAGGGTCACACCAATTCATAGTTTCCTAATTAGAGGAGAAATCTGCATCAAGTGGTACACACTCAAAACTTGTACTCAGGATGAATGTACATGGTACCTGTTTAGTAAAAAAGAAAACATCAAGTGCAGATGCCCAATCATGTAAATAGCCGAAGCACAAACATACACATAATAATGCTAAAGGAGAACATAATATCATGTAGATCTCGCATGCAAGTGAATACAACCCCCTCTCACTTCGTACTGGCACCAACATGAAAAATTCATAATGGTGGTGCAATACAACATCAAAACATATATAATCACATGATAACTCATTAAAATTAAAAGTATTAAATAACCATTTACAACCATATGAGCATATATGTAGTTAAAGTAAAAGACAGATATCCATAGCATAAATGCACCATAACAAGAAGTTCAATAACATCCATCTAATACAAATATAATCCTCAGGCCAAGTCTAAATATAAAATAAATGAGATATCATCATAAGGAATCATGTCACATCACTAGCATCACCATGCATATATGATCAAACTGAATAAAAACATCATCTAGCATCTAACAACTATGATACTGGTAATCAAAATAATGTAAAGTCATCAAAGCATCTCATCATATAAATAAACCAGTTAATAAAAAAAGTGTCTCTCAATCAAAATAGTCATGGGAAAGAATGAAAACACAAGAGGCACTACTACACTTTTGGTCCTTATCATTAATCTTATTCACATTCCTTTTAGTCCTTACAATTGGTCCATATTTGAACCTTCAACCCATATTGCTTATCCATTATTTTGATATTTCTTATCGCTTCATGTCCTATCCACATGTTATCATTATGATATCTTATCCATCATGATCTTGAACATAAAATAAAGGAAGTAAAATGCAAAGGATTTTTTCAAAAAACTCTTGGCATGTCCATTCTTTTACATCACTTGTAATTTAGTGCAACATAGCATTACCTTATCCTGTCACATCTAATCTATTATCTTGCAAAAAGAACATGTTCTCCCTTCATCAGATAGTCCTTGGGAGTCAAATCAACCCCAATTCTATTATAAAGTTGCCACCATCCTGTTGTTCTCTAAGTTTTGTTGATCATTAGTGTCCCACACTTAGTCATTTATCTAGGAAGTTTTAGCCAGTCATCACTGTGACCGAGCTATCCAATATAGGCCAAGCTATCTGGTACAGTCATTTTCGAGTAGATAATAGTTGCTGAGTCATATGGTTACCAAGTTTAGTCCATGCTGAGTGCCAGAGTCTTTTTGTGATGAGTAAGACAGTTTTGTTATGTATGTCAGAATTGACACCAATTTTGAGGTAAACTATTTTGGGCTGACTTATCTAAGCATTTAATATTTTCAACGAGATAATTATGCATTTAATTATTTGACCCCACTACATGGCATGGAGCCAATCAGAAAATTGGATTGCCTAAGAGGCATAAGCATTTGATCCTGATCATTGATCTAGATCTAATTGCCAGATCCATGAAGTATATAAATATTTCTTCTAACCCTAATTAAGAGAGTATAGAGAGAAGGTGTTGATGGGGTTTTGCTGACCAGGTCTGCCAACAGTCATAAGTTGTCATTGGGTACCAAGGGTATCGGCCAACTCTTCCTGCAAAGGCTATCTAGGGAAGGTAGATTCCTCAGGCCTCTAAGCACCTGGGTGTCAGGTCACGACGGTGCAGGGCTCAGTTGGGAGAGGTGAACATTTTCGAGGGGGATAGCTGGTTTCTTCAACTCATTCTCTCTAGAGATTCATTAAGGTGAGGCTTCTCCAAGTATTCTACACTTAGCAAATAAACTGAAAAAGATCTTGCAAGGTTAGAAGTACTTCATCTATCTATAGTTATGCTTAAACATTCAAAACATTGATAATGCTCTGATATACTATACTAAATACCAAAGAAATACACAACCATCAATTAGTATTTCATTAGTAGCAAGAAGAAAGAGGTCGTTAAGCTACTTGAAATATCAGAGCAGAAGACATAAGGAATATGAAACATAAAATACCATTAACTCAGAAGTTTGAATGCCAACAACATCATTGCAAAGAACTCTCCCTTCTTCATTAATATTTCTTCCAGCAAGCACTGGTGCATGATACAATGGTGGCTCTAGGGGAGCGTCTAACTATTGGAAAGTGAAACAATGGAGCATTGAGCTCTGTAATTGAAATGAAAAATCACTTTTCTATTACTGTGGATAGCAAAATCATCAATTTTTCTGACCCTTGGAAATGGGCCGGACTTACTATTTATACACATTTTCATCTAACCCTAACCCTAACCCTATTTTACATCATGTTACAATAAAATACAATATCCGGGGGCTGATACTACCTATGCCACCCTACAAAATACCTTGAGATGGAATAGGTCTGACATGTTAAAAGAATAAGACAAGAAGGTAGGGCAGAAGAATCAGCCTTGAGAAGAGAGCCAAGAAAGAGAAGGAAGAAATTAGATCCCTGGGGATCGAGGCTACATGCCTCATAAATGGGAAATGCGGCACCCTATCTCCAATGTGCCAGGTGTACCTATGAAGTGACACCTCAAGAAGACCATCTGTTAGAAAACCAACCATTGATCCAATGTTCCTTGATGTAGCCAACTACCTTCTGACAACCTTTATTAACCGCTTCTGAAAGTGACCGATCAGCCTCGAGGGCTGGGACACGGATCACTTGAAAGAATACAAAATTTCGGATCTGGGATTCTGGGATCTAGGAACTTACATTCTGAAAGAATAAAGAATACAAAATGTTTGGGTTTCTCTGGCCTCTAGAGAAACTTTATTGTTGCTTGTTGTCATTGAATATTTGGAGAAGGTGGGAGATTCCATCCTCATCAATTTCTCTAAGCCAGAACTATCGGTACTTAGCCACCTTAATTTGTTCTCTAAGCTCTGGGACATTATCTTTGAACTCATCAACCATTTTTTCTGCATCATGACCACTAAGGATCATGCGAGTTAGCCTTGTCATTTGGGTCCTATCCAGTCCCTGCGGGGATTGGTATTTGGATTCCATCAATTCATCAAATTTTCCCAGGACGTATTCCTCCGGAGTGCACGTATTGGTGCTGAATGGGTCAGCTCTGGAGACCTTTGCTACAAATGCCTTGTACATATTTGAATAATATTGCACTGTGTTGACCTTGTCATGCAGGGCCCCTACCAGTTGCTTGAGTACCTCCAATGTGAGGTCAAGTCTGGAGTGTTGGGTCCTCATGAAATCAAATGTTTCTTCTCCCAGAATCCCAGATTCAGAGACCATCTCTTCCCCGAGGTTAAGGAGCTCTTCCAGCTCTATTTTCCAAGCCTTGTAGTTTTCCATGTCACCCTCCAATATATTAAGAATAGTCTCTTCCTGATGCAGGACATGTCATGCCACATATAAATCTGGGAGGGTGGATATTAGGAAACACCAGGTGTTTCCTATTTGCAGAGCGACCCACTCATTGACCACTTGGGAATTCTTCTTCATTGCTCATAGGGAGTCAATGTTGTTCTTTGGTAATGGTGCATCAGACATGGAGGCCTCCAAAGAATTGGCACTAATGGGCCGGGCCAGCTCAGTAAGCAACCCCATGAGGTTCGATGTCTTTATATTTTTCTCTTTGAGCCTTTGGGCCTCCTATTCGTAAATGGCCTCCACCGCCCTGGCCGCTTCCTTCAACAGGTTTACTTCACCCTGTTTTCTTCTCTTTCCTAGTGATATCTCTGTGATATCATAATCTTTGGCTTCTGCTATCACTGCATCGGTGTATAGGGGAGGTGTTGCTACAACAACAACTATTTCTCCTCCTAGCCCAATTTGAAGAGTATGAACCCTCTGGGATTTCTTGGCCTTTGGTGGCTCCTGGACCTGGGCCATCATCTCAACTAGAGAGAGGTGGGCTCTCGAGGTGGAGGGGCCTTTCTCTTCTTGTTCTCCACTAACCACTGAGGTGGAAGGGGTGGCTTGTTTTCCAGAGTTTGTTCTTTAGGTTCTTCTCTGATGCACTATTTTTGTTCCTCCTTAGTGGTGTGGGTCTCACCCGCCCCTTTTTCTTTATCCTAGGCCTCATCAGGAACATTTCTCCCACTGTTGTTTCTCTCTTCTTCCTTGTCCTCTGTATCTCCAGCTTTGTCTAGACCTTCATCAACTATCCTGAGGGTATCCTCTTCTTCTTGTTCTTATTCTTCGGCCTCAGTCTTCAGGATCTCTTCTTCTTCTAATACATCCTTTGGAAATAGGGGAGGTACCGGGCCAAGATTCAACGTTTGCACTACGGTTATTACTTGCCCAAAGGTTGCTCCAGGGGGTGGCATTTGGAACATGGTGGCTGAGGTTATGGTTTCTCTTATAGGTCTGATTCCCTCAATAGATGCTGCTTGTTCATTCTACCCTTGATGGTCCACCCCTACATGTTCTATTTATGGTATTTTGGAGGTGGCTTCCTGCTCTATTTCCTTTTCTTCTTTCATTTGCTCCTGTTTGTGCACAGTTATCTGTTCCTCAGCTTCTTCTGCTGGGACTTCTTCCACTTGCCCAATGTCCCCCTGTAAGTTACCAAACTTTTCAGTTGCAAAAACATCATCAAACTCATCCTATGGAGGAGGGTTGGCTGGGACATTAGTGGGTTCTACTTCCTTCTCTAGCTTTGAGGATTCAGAAGAAAGGATTTCAACTTGTGGAGCCTAGGGCATCCCCAGCTCTGGCTCTTTCTTAGGCTTAGGTTCAAGCCTCCTCCTTCTTCGGGTAATCAAGGGTGGGCCTACATCCCTTACAACTACTTGTTCTATTGGATCCACTCCTATTTCCTTAACCATTAAGGCTCCCAGTGAAGGGGAGGATGGAGGGAGCACAGGTCCAGCCATGAGCACCGGCGTAGCCAGCCATGTGATTAGGTTCTCCCTCATTTGTTGGGAGGCTACTACAGATTGTGTTATTTTTTCTTTAATGGGGAATTCTTACATAGGAGGGGTTGTATCTATCCCTTTTCCTTTATCCATTCTCTATGAAGAAGTCCCGGCCCCTGGGGTATCTTTTGGTGCTGGCAGAGCTGCTCTACGGACACTCTCAGGGCACATCCTTTTGAAGTAAGCGTGGCTATGCTTGACCACCTCACATGACAAGTCCTAAAATGGTGGACCCTTCCTGTGCATCCTAATTTACTGGTGGGAGAGCCAATGTATCAATCCCCTTTGCTTTATACTAGGGATCGATCATGGAGTCGGCGTCTGAGAAGTCCTCTTAGAATCTCCAAAGCTTCAATCTTTTCATCATGCCTGCCATCATCCTGACATAGTGCCAGCTCTAGACCTCCATGTCATCCTGGCAGTCTTCCCAAAAGTCCTCCATATGGTATTGATGGGGCTCTGAAGCCTGGGGAAGTGCCGCTACAATCTTGCCGTGCGGATCAAAATGCTTCTACACCAAGTAGAATTCTTCCAAGTTATAGCTTTTCAGCTCATTGTTTTCTTCTTTGGCGGTGGTCAAGCTACATGAGTAATTCTCACAAGTGATTGGGAATGGAATATTGGTCACCTTCTTCAGGGCATAGAAGGCATGCAGCTCCATTATCTACCTGTAGAATTCTAGGAGGACTATCTTGTCCCTGCAGTGCCTGGGTAACAAGTAAGGTTTCCCAGAGAAGCTGGTCACCCTTATATATGTATGCTACTGGTATTATATGTAATAATGTCTGTAACTCCAGACCAAATTCATCACCTTCATGGACAGGAAGTATCCTGCATCCTAGGTGGGTGTGAGCAGGTGGTAGTAAACGAATGCGTCATTTACTCTGCAGAAACTGGGGAAACTAGCCTCCCATTGAATCTGTGGGAAGTAGTCCCATGGGGCCTTCTGATCTGAGCCAAGCCTGAGTACACCGTCTGTGAGTAGCCCATGGGCATGGGGCCTCTACTCTGCCAGGGCCTAGAAAACATAAGAAGTCATGTAAAAATTTTTCTTCTTGGCCAGTTGGAGGAACTAGGAGTCGACGTGGTTTGAAATTATGGCTGCCCAGTCAAAAAACTCCCCGGTAGTACTTATGCCGAGCAAGAAGTAGTACATCCACCCAGAGAATTCTTGGGCATGCTGTTGCCCAAAGACCCAGCATAGTGCTATTATCCCCATCTGGATGCTCTGTTTGAATTCAGATCTGGGGATCTCTAGCCTCATCCTCTTGGGGTCCCTCTTCGGGACTTTGAGCCAATTGTTGTTCATATGTATGCGGGCTGCCTCCTCTAATTGCTTGAATTGGGCGAAGGCATCAGACTAGGTGACCATGGTTATCTTGGTGAATTGAGGGATTCATAAGCCCCTTTGGAAGGCATCAGAGTTAAGAGACACTAAAGGAGTGGGGTACCCCATTGGCTCTGATAGTGCGAGCATAATAGCTCGAACAAATGGGTTGTAAAGAGACGAGAGTGTGAGAATAAGCTCTGGTGACTGCACCAATCATGAGAAGCAAGCTGCCTTTAGGATCCTAGAGTTTCCAATTTTGATAGCCAAAGGATCTCCAGCTTGTCGTTGAATGTACATGACTTTGACCAAGGCCTCCATTTTTGGCCATGTTTCGACGCTAGTGTTGGTAAAAAGATGCACCTTGGACTCAATCTTTGAGCCCACGATGACTCCATCCTTAACGTATTTCAGGCTAAAAGGCATCTTTTCCAGAGCCTTCTCCATTTTTGACTTTACTGATGACCTGGTACTCACTGTAGATGGAAGTTCCAGACTTTTAGGTGGTGAGGATGCAGATGCTTCAGACATATTTGAAAGTGTATTCTGGAAACCTACAAGGCAAAGCGACCGTCAGAATGCATTAATAAATAAATACTCTAGGGTTTGGAGATCTTACCACCGTGGTGTTTGCTTCCCCTAAAAAGTTAGTTTCATTCAAAAATTTTGGGAAGAACAAATACATATTATGAATTTAGGAATTTGATTGACCATCTGGGTCTGGGAATTTTATCACATTTGGTAAGAAGGACATGGGATGGATGATGGTAGGAGACTAGGAGCCCAGAGAAATAACTGTTGGTAAAGATGTGCAAAAGGAAAACCATCAGACCCATGTGGGTGGCACATGGGTGGGTAATAAATGGGAGTTATGGTGATGACGGCGGAGCCAACTATCTAAATGCACAAAAAGTGAAGGCCACTTGGACATATTTAAATGTGCACATGGGACATTAATGAAGGACATGCTGGTTTTATAGAGGAGAGAGAAAACCACCTTTTTGAAACCAGCCGAGAGCTGAGTTTCAAACAGGTGGTATTCTACTCGAAAAAAGCTTACGGATGAAAAACTAGTGACATGGGAAACATGGCAAGCTTGCTAAGCTACCTGGAAGGATACACAGAAGATATACATCAGAGTTGAGGGATATATACATAGGAGTGGAGGGATATACATCAAATATACACTAAATTTACATATATACACTACAGAAAAAATATCTACAAGAAACCAAGAAAAACATGGAATATCTACAACTTTCTACACTATTTACAGACTAAACTACACCTACACAAAGGGCGGACAACCCTCTGGCAGAGCCGACCCACTAACGGGTGGCAAAACTAGAAAGAAACAAAAATGAACAAAACCAAAAAGGCAAAGACAACAACAAAAAATAACAAACAACGACACTAGATAGAAGGAAAGCCAAAGGGAGAGGAGGCACCAACCTAAGAATGCAGAAAGAGATGGAAAGAAGCCTCCGCAAAAGCTCTACAATAGCTACAACTGCCAAATGATCACAATCAACCACCACAAACCACTTGCAATCACTCAAAAATGCTAGAACTATTTAGCACTAGATTAACGTTAAATCACTGCAAATCACTCTAAAATTGCTTTAATTGCTCAAGTTTTTAAATCATGGTAAATGTGAAAATGACAGGTAACTTCTATTTCTACCCGCGGTAAAAAGTAAGGCACCTTTCCATCTGCAAACTTTGGACAGACAGACCTCCGGACTCTGGGCCCGGGGATTCCCTACCAAAAATATCCCCTTAGGGAAAGAGAACATCGTGACGGAGAATCCCGGAGTCTAGAGTCTGGCTACCGACAAAGGACAACCAACTCTAGGACCGGGGTCCCAGAGGCACAAGAAACCAACAAAACAAAGCACAACTGTGGGGAAGAAAACCCCAGAGAGAGAAAACAAAAAGAAGATAGAAAAAAGACAAAGCAAGAACAAAATCCAAAAACAAAAGGGGGACCCAACATTTTGCACACAAAATGTAGGGATGGGGATGCAGGGCATAACAAATGGAAACTATCTGGGATAAATGCCTTAGTGCATTTGAGAACTACAGAATCTCTGGTTAGCGAAACTAGAACAAGTCACTACTCAAAGTAACTTTCAGGCAAAGAGCAACATATCCGAGACAATCCGGTCACACGGGATCCATTCCATAGTCTTTTCATCAGTGGTGGAGTGTGTGCTTTGGAAGGAAATCAAGCTGATAACCTCTGGGAGGAGTACAGAAGAGACACTAGTTATGTTGAACCATAGTCATCAGATTTGTTCATTTCTTTGGGAGACCGGAGCGTCGTCTTGCTTCTCTCTTTTTTTTTTTTTTTTCTTTTGTACGTTTCTGGGTGGGGGGGCAGTACTTATTTCACCATTAAGCTTAAGCTTAGCTAATTTTAATGGTAGTACTTCTTTCACCCTTCCACCCATTTCATATGTTGAGTAGGGGATGAAAATCTAGACCTGGAAAGAATTCTTTAAAATTTCAGACTTGGGTCAACCAACTAGTACAACCGATCTATCCTTGGTATGTCTGATTACTTGTTCCTTATTTTTATTTGTTTCACTAATTGCCAGACCTCTGGAGATAAAACCCGATGGAGATTACTCAAAATGTACCACCAAGCCTGTAAAATAGCTCCAAAGACCAGACCAATTCCAGTATGCTAAAGATAGATTCTTAAGTTCACCATGCTACAGACATTGTACTAGAGACCAAGGTTTATGTGAAGCATTCCAATCCTTACAAGAGAGAGCAAAATGCTGGGACCCGCAAAGAAAAATGAAAACAAAAACTACCAAAAGAGGACTGCCCCAGAGGGTAGCCAACAAGGCTATTTACAAGACAGGGTACCTCCCAACAAGGCACTGGAAGACAAACATTTACAAGTGGAGGGCTTTACATAAAGTACAATTTCAGACAAACTTACCCTACTCAAAGTAGTGTTTGAGAAACTATCCACTGACGGGTAATGGGATAGGTTCGCCAGTCATGGTATTAAGGTGGTAAGTATTTGCCCCACAGATTTTTGAGATTAAATATGGTCCGAGCCAGAGCCTTTAGAACTTGGTGTGCTTTCCTTTCTTTTCTCGGGCCTTGTCCCACAACAGGACCGAGTCTGAAATCTGAAAAGCCTTGTATTGGGCTCTGCAGTTAAACCATCATTTTACCACTTCTTGATGACACACAAAATGTTCAAGGGCTACATCTCATTGTTCTTCCATTCACACCAGATTTAGGAGCCGAACCTCCACAATGTTGTCCCAGTTGCTGAATTCCTGCATGAACTACAAAACTGAGATATGTAGGTTAATTGGGAACACAGGGTTCTGGCCATAAATCAGATGGAATGGGGATGTTCCCAAGGTGGCTTTAATTCAAATGTGATTTTCCCAGAGGGTGAATTTCAACTTTTGAATCCCAAGGATTCTATTATAATAGGTGTTTGATCACTTCAAGTAGTTTTTTATTCATAGATTCAACAACACCGTTCCCCTAGGGGTAATAGTTGCTGGAAAACTTTAGAGCGATCTTTCGATTGTAGGTCCACTTGAGTAATTATGCCAAAGAAAATGTTAGACCATTGTCACATACCAAAGCAAAGGGCATTCCAAACCTTGTGATGATGTTTTCTTCCAAGAATTTGATAACTACATCTACCATGTTATTCTTGCATGGTATAGCCTCGGACCACCAGGTGCAATAATCAGTAGCAGTAAGAATGTATCGGTGATTGGTAGATGAGTTGGGGTTGACTTCCTTGATGAAGTCAAATACCCATTGGGCGAAGGGCCTAGCCTCAAAGACTAGTTGCAAAGGCATAGCCAAGTTACACTCATGATGCACCGTGGTTTGGCAAGTGTGGCATTTTCTAACATGAGTGTAAACATCTTTAAATATACAGGGCCAATAGTATCTAGCCCAAAGGATCTAATGGGCAGTGGTGTCAGATGAGCCATGCCCAGTTCCAAACTACCCATGAAATTCCTTAATTATTTTCATAGCTTGGCCTCTGTCAATGCACCAGAGGTACACTCCTTCGTAGTTCCTGCGATAAAGCATAGAGTTTTTGATCATGAAGTGAGAACTTTTCATCCGCAGGGTGTGGCATTTAGTGGGAGGTAATCCCTCCAGACATTTTTTATTCAGTATAAAATATACCGATCAGTATACCATAGGTCTTGAGTGATGGACTCCACCATGTAAGTTTGACATTCTATGTGGGGAGTCTCTTCTGCCATCGCTTGACTCAGTCCCTAGCCCCGGACTATCTTCATGGGCTGCATTTATAAATCATATTCCTAGAGGATGGCCATCCATTTTCCCCATCTTTCGCCCAACTCGCTTTGCATTAGCAGAGACTTTACAGCCTAGTTCAGGATGATAGCATGTACCTTACTCCAGAGAATGTAATGCCAAAATTTCTTCATGGTGCAGACAAGAGCAAAGGCCTGCTTTTCTAGTGGTGAGTACCAGACTTTGGCGTTCTTGAAGGGGGATCTCATGAAAGCTATTGGTCATTTTTCCCCTTCAACCTTTTGAGTCAACACTGCCGCGGCAGAATGCGGTGAAGCAAAGGAGTAAATGTAAAATGGAAGGGAGTAGTCCAGACTAGCCAAGACAAGTGCTTTTGTTATTATTTGTTTGATCTGGGTGAATGCCCACTTTGCTTCAGGACTCCACTTAATCTTGGTATCCTTTTTCATCATTTCATTGAGTGGTTTGACTATTTTAGAAAATCCAGTGATGAACCACCGGACGAAGTTGATCTTTCTAAAGAAAGATTGCATCTCTTTCTTGCTGCTGGGCCTTTGTAAGTTTAGCAACGCTTCAACTCTCTCAAGGTCAATGGATATGCCTGAGTAACCTCCCTTCGGTAACCCTGAATATGCACTTCTTGGGGTTGAGGGATATTCCATACTAGTGACATCTCTTACAGATCTGAGTGAGATGGGTGGAATGGTCACGCCTGTCCTGGGAAAAGATGGTCAAATCATTCATGTAGATGATTATGCATCGATTCAAAAGGCCCTTGAACACAATGTCCATGGCCTTTTGAAATGTGGCCCCTGTGTTAATCAAACCAAAGGGCATTCTCTTGTATGCAAACATTCCCCACTTGGTGGTAAACACTATTTTCTCCCTATCTTCATACTTAACCATAACCTGGTTATACCCAGAGTACCCATCCAAGAATGACATCATCTAGGATCCATTCACTATCTGCAACACCTCATCCAAAAAAGGGAGAGGGTGATTATCTTTCTTGAAGGCTTATTAAAGTTTTAGAAATCCATGCAAAGGTGAATCTCACCACTCTTCTTTCTTATGAGGACCAAATTGGCAACCCATGTAGTGTGTTGGATTGGAAAGATTATCCAGGCTGATAGCAGTTTTTCCACCTCTTGACAAATTAGAGGCTCGATTAGTAGGTTGACCGGTCATTTCTTTTACTGAAAAGGCTTAGCATCAAATTTTAGGGGAATAGTATGAGTCATAATGGATGTGTCATATGTTTTCAAATCTTCATACCCCCATGCAATTACATCTATGTATTCTCAGAGGACCGCGAGAATCTTCTCCTTCTCCTCAAGGGAACAAGAGGTGCCAATCTGGATCATCTTTTCTTCACCAGGCTAGCCAATGTTTACCCTTTCAAACTTTCCTCCCTCAGAGGAAGATGATATCTTTTCTCAGGCCTAAGGGTCTAAGTTAAAGATTCGTTCAAGCACAACCATCCCCTTTGGGATGGTATTAGTGGGTAGGTCCATGATCCCATCATCTTCGTCACCCTGCCCAGTATCATCATGGTCTTGTTCTTCCACTATTTGGTCTTCAAAGACACCAACATTCACCATGAAGGCTAGGATATGTTAATCATCCTCAAAAACCTAAAAGTGGGTGACATTATCTAGAATGGATGGAGTGGGGACCATCTCAACTGAAAATATCTGGAGTCATGAGCTAGCCATTGGCTCAAGTGTGCTGGCAGAAATAGAAAGGGCATCCGGGACATAGTTCCGTCACTGGGGAATGAGGTCAATGCCAAAGGCATCAAAATCTTCAATAAGTCTCCAAGCCCGATTGCGATATGTGGCTAGTCTCTTGTCATGACATGTATATTGAATCTGGACCTGTTTGACAACCAACTCTGAATCACCCAAAACCCAGAGGTGGGTGACACCTTTCCTTAACGCAAATCAAAGTCTAAGGACCAAAGCCTCATACTCTGTAACATTGTTTGTGTAGTTGAACTATAGTCTATAGGATGCGAGGAAGGATTTCCCTCATGGGTTGATTAATTATACTCTGGCCCCACAGCCTTGTTTGGATCAGGACCCGTCGAACTTGAGGGTCCACAAATCATTATTTGCATTCTAGGGCTAGGGAGTGAGAGTAACTTTTGGATTGATTTTGGGAGACTTGGGAGGAGATTCCTCCCAAACTGTTGGCATGCAGGTAGGGTTTACCTCCAGAGGAGTTTGGATTTTGGATTCCTAGGGAGATGGCACCAAAGGAGTGCATCCTGTAGGAACACTGAGCTTCGGGGAATCAACTATACGTTCTCTATTCTAGAAGGCATTGATGTGCTAGGTAGCGACCAAAAGGCAGGGCCCACACTCAAGTTCTAAATTTTTCTGATAGTGTACTTGGCACCAAGTGCTAGACAGGAGTGTGGTGGGGGTCATTGTGGCACCTTGAGAGTCAACCTCAACTCTCAGCTTTTCTTCTAGGTCTTGGGTTCTCTGCAGCACTATGGGATCTTCCCCAAGGGTGAAATTGAATGTTAAGATTTTGAAGGGTCGGTATACCTCAGGGGAAGTCTTAGAGAAGAAGACCTCACTGACCTTCCCAACCTTGGTAAGGGCTTGTTTCATCCAGGGTTCACTTTTGACCCGGATCTTGTTTGATTATGGGAGAAGTCAGTCAAAAAATATCCATTCAAGGACTTAGACCAATTCTAACTTAGTAACATCCCATAAGTCTCTGGGATGTCCACCACTTGGATGTCAATTATGCTGGCTATCCTAGGGTCCTAGCTAAGCTATATCTAGATGTTCTTCAATTATCCTACAATTTTTATGACAGTCTTATCTAGCTAGATCACTACACCATTAGATGGGGTGGGATGGAATCTGAGCTTCTGACATATGGATAAGGGCATGATGTTACCCGAAGCTCTGGAGTCTACTAAGCAATTATGTATGTTCTTGCCTCAGATATTCAGGCCTAGTAGGAAGGGAGGATCTTCATTGTTTCCTTGAAAGATAGCCACATTGGCATCCTCGAACGAGACAGTCTTGGGTGGGGATTGACATCTTCTAGGTTTCTCAAGAGCTTTAGAAGAGACTTCTTCTACTCGGGATAGTTTAGCAAGACCTCCATCAAGGTCATGGAGGTGGTGGTCTATTCTAACGCTTTCATAATGTACAATCTTCCTCTTGAGAATTGGTGACTACCCTCGGCTAGGTCTTTCACTTGGTTAGAGTTAGAACATTTTGGAGGAGTGGGCTGGTCAGTTGCGTTATCCCAGGGAGGAGTGTCCTTGATAGGGGGTGTAGGTGTGTAAGCTGGTCCTTTACCAACCTAACTCCAAGTATTGTATGGAGTCCATGGGTTAGTGAAGGCATTGGCCTTAAAGGGCAGGATTGATTCATCAAAGAATCCATGCGATTCAGATTCCTCTTTATCTTCCCTAGAAGTTCCGAAGAAGATGGTCTCACAGGTGAAGGTACTGTTGGTTGACTCCTGCACAAGAGGCTCTAGGGGAGTAGCATCATGTGACTATTGCCTGTCTAGCTGGGAGATCATGATGACCTTTTCCAACGTGGAACAATTCACCTCATTGTGTGAGCCTGTGTCATGCAATCTACACCAATTAGTCATGGGCTAGAAGTCTGCACCTGGTGTGAAATGTGATGGTCCAGCACCATTTTGGTTGGCATTTTGGTTCGGAGGTGGACCTCTAGTGTTCGTGTTATTGTTCCACTACTGTTGATTGGGCCAAGGCTCATTGATGAAGTTCCTTCCCACGACATTGTTGTTTTTTTGGCCGGAGAAGATATTCCCCCTCTGGGAGTTAGAATTCTTGGGTGCATAGGACCCCACCTTCAGTTGACCCATGTCCACAGTCAAGGTAGACAACATTCGCTGGATGGACTCAACCTTGGTAGTCAACTGAGTATTGGTGTCACAGTGTGATGGTTGTTGTTGTTGGTTTCCCAGGAAGGTAGTAGTATTAGCCAGAGTTGAGGGTGGCAATCCTTCAGTCGTAGATGACTGAAAGAAGGGCACTCTAGATGGTTGTGTCTAAGGTTGTTGTGCCTACTACAGCTGATTCCAAGGGAAAGCTTCCAGACCTAGTACTGCCAGAGTCTGTGTTGGATAAACGTACCAAGCCTGCTGGTCTATCAGTGGTGGTGGGGGATTCATTGCCATCAAGGGAGCACCCATTTCCAGATTGGGGTTATATCCCCCGGCGTACGCTATTCCATCGGGGATCATGTTGAAGGGCACGCTCTGCCCAATCCCACCTAGGGATTTGTTGAGACCACGGGATAATTCTAATGCTAGGTTGTAAAACTTCGCCAAAGTGTCCCAGTCACTCGCAGTGGTTGTTCTCCAAAGGAGAGTGGCAATGAAGGGGTCCATTGCATTGAGGTAAGTCTGTATGGTTACTTCTGGGGATGGAATGAAAGGGCCCATGCACTGCTTCAAGGCGCATTGGAACCGATGGTTGAATGCTGCAAGAGGTTCATTGGGTTCCTTCCTAATGGAGATAGACTAGCTATGGGACCAGGCTAGGTCCACATGTATGCCAAAGGTAGCCAAGAAGGCATCCTCCATGTCTTGCCAACTGTTAATGGAGTTGGCAAGAAGGTTAAGGTACCAGTTCAACTCGCCTTGCCCTAAAGACAAGGGAAACATTAAAGTCACAACATCTTCATGCTGGATCCAGTGTCAGTTCATGGCATCCTTATATGCCTATAAATGCTCTTCTGTGGTCCATGAACCTAAGTTCTCATATCATGGGTAGATCTTCTCTGGATGCGAGGGTAAGTCATTGATTTTTCCTGAAAATGTTCCCATTGGGGCCCTGATGTTTCTGAAATATGCAGCCATTGGGGGAACTAGATTTTGAGTAGTTTGAGCACTGGTTCTCGAGATTGTCTGAGAATTTTGGGTATTTTGAGGTATGCTAGATTCCTAGACAATAGTGGCTGGTATGGTTTTCGGGGTTTGTTTCTTTCGAGTAGGAGGCTAGAGCTCAACAAACCTTCCAGGGTTTGGGGTAGACCTAAGGATTCTTTTAAATTTTGCTGCAGAGAAAGACCCAATCCCACTGAAGGCCTGACTCCTAAAACTATAGCTCAGGGAACCCTCTAGAGGTGTAAAATTGGAATCTCGAGAGGGGATGAGTTCATGCCCTCCTTCTAGTGCCAGTTTCTGTTGACGGGGTTTTGTTGATCGAGTCTGACAATAGTCATAAGTTGTCACCAGGTACTAGGGGTATCAGTCAACTCCACCTACAAAGGCTATTTGGGGAAGTTAGATTCCCCAGGCCTCTAAGCACCTGGGTGTTGGGTCATGATGGTGTAGGGCTCAGTTGGGAGAGGTGACTATTTTTGAGGGGGATAGCTAGTTTCTTCAACTCATTCTCTCTGGAGATTCAGTAAGTTGAGGCTTCTCCAAGCATTCTACACTCAACAAATAAATTGAAAAAGATCCTGCAGGGTTAGAAGTACTTCATCTATCTATAGTTATGTTTAAACATTCAAAACATCAATAATGCTCTGATATAATATACTAAATACCAAAGAAATACACAACCATCAGTTAGTATTTCATCAGTAGAAAGAGGAAAGAGGTCGTTAAGCTACTTGAAATATCAAAGCAGAAGACATAAGGAACATGAAACATAAAATACCATTAACTCAGAAGTTTGAATGCCAACAACATCATTGCAAAGAACTCTCCCTTCTTCATTAATATTTCTTCTAGCAAGCACTAGCGCGTGATACAATGGTGGCTCCAGGGGAGCACCTAACTATTGGAAAGTGAAACAATGGAGCATTGAGCTCTGCAACTGAAATAAAAAATTGCTTTTCTATTACTGTGGATAGAAAAATCATCAATTTTTCCGACCCTTGGAAATGGGCCAGACTTACTATTTATACATATTTTCATCTAACCCTAACCCTAACCCTAACCCTATTTTACATCATATTACAATAAAATACAATATCTGAGGGCCAGTACTACCTCCACCACCCTACAAAATACCTTGAGATAGAATAGGTCTGACATGTCAGAAGAATAAGAAAAGAAGGTAGGGCAGAAGAATCGGCTTCAAGAAGAGACCCAAGAAAGAGAAGGAAGAAATCAGATCACCGGGGATCGAGGCTACATGCCTCATAAATGGGAAATGTGGCACCCTATCTCCAATGTGCCAAGTGTACCTCTAAAGTGGTGCCTCAAGAAGACCATCGATCAGAAAACCAACTATTGATCTGACATTCCTTGATGTAGCCAACTACCTTTTGACAACCTTTATTAACCACTTCTGAAAGTGACCGGTCGGCCTCGAGGGCTGGGACATGGATCACTTGAAAGAATATAAAATTTGGGATCCAGGATTCCAGGATCTGGGAACTTACGTTCTGAAAGAATAAAGAATACAAAATGTTTGGGTTTCTCTGGCCTCTAGAGAAACTTTATTGTTGCTTGTTGTCATTGAATGTTTGGAGAAGGTGGAAGGTTCCATCCTCATCGATTTCTCTATGGTAGGACCGCTGGTACTTAGCTGCCTCAATTTTTTCTCCAAGCTCTGGGCTTTTATCTTTGAACTCATTAGCCATTTTTTTCACATCATGACTACTAAGGATCATGTGAGTTAGCCCTATCATTTGGGTCCCATCCAGTCCCTCCGGGGATTGGTATTTGGATTCCATCAATTTATCAAATTTTCTCAGGACGTATTCCTCTGGAGTGCACATATTGGTGCTAAATGGGTCTGCTTTGGAGACCTTTGCTACAAATGCCTTGTACATATTTGAAGAATGTTGCACTATGTTGACCTTGTCGTGTAGGGCCCCTACCAGTTGCTTGAGTACCTCCAATGTGAGGTCAAGTCTGGAGTGTTGGGTCCTCACGAAGTCAAATTATTCTTCTCCCAGAATCCTGGATTCAGAGACCATCTCTTCCCCGAGGTTGAGGAGCTATTCCAGCTCTACTTTCCAAGCCTTGTAGTTTTCCATGTTACCCTCCCATATATTAAGAATAGTCTCTACCTGATGCAGGAAATTTTGTGCCGCATATAAATCTAGGAGGGTGGATATTAAAGGAAATGCCAGGTGTTTCCTATTTGCAGAGCGACCCACTCATCGACCGCTTGGTCCTTCTTCTTCATTGCTCGCAGGGAGTCAATGTCACTCTGTGGTAATGGTGCATCAGACATGGAGGCCTCTGGAGGAATGGAACTAATGGGCCGGGCCAGTTTAGTAAGCAACCCCATGAGGTTCACTATCTTTTCCTTTTCCACTTTGAGCCTTTGGGCCTCCTTTTCATATCTGGCCTCCACCACCCTGGTTGCTTCCTTCAACTGGTTTACTTCACCCTATTTTCCTCTCTTTCCCAGTGATATCTCTGTGATATCATAATATCTAGCTTCTGTCGTCGCTGCATCAGTGTCTAGGGGAGGTGTTGCTACAATTGCAACTATTTCTCCTCCCGACCCAGTTTGAAGAGTATGAACCGTCCAGGCTTTCTTGGCCTTTGGTGGTTCTTGGACCTAGGCCATCATCTCAGCTATAGAGAGGTGGGCTCTTGGGGTGGACCGGGCCTTTCTCTTCTTGTTCTCCACTAACCATTGAAGTGGAAGGGGTGGCTTGTTTGCCAGATTCTATTCTTTAGTTTATTCCCCGGTGCCTTGTTATTGTTCCTCCTTAGCGGTGTGGGTCTCACCTGCCCCTTCTTCTTTATCCTGGGCCTCATCAAGAACATTTCCCCTGACAACATTTGTCTCTTCTGCCTTGTCCTTTATATCTCTAGCTTTGTCTGCACCTTCATCAACTGTCCTTGGGGTATCCTCTTCTTGTTGTTCTTATTCTTTGACCTCAGTCGTTGGGATCTCTTCTTCTTCTAATACATCCTTTGGAAATAGGGGAGGTACCAGGCCAAGATTCAACATTTGCACCATGGTTATTACCTTCCCAAAGGTTTCTCTAGGGGGTGGCATTTGGAACGTGGTGACTAAGGTTACGGTTGCTCCCGTAGGTCTGGTTCCCTCAGCAAATGCTGCTTGTTCATTCTGCCCTTTTTGGTTCACCCCCGCCTGTATTTCTGGTATTTTAGAGGTAGCTTCTTGCTCTATTTCCTTTTCTTCTTTCATTTTCTCCTGTTCCTATGTAGTTATCTGTTCCTTAGCTTCTTCTGCTAGGACTTCTTCCACCTGCCCGATGTCCCCCTGTAAGTTACCGAACTCGTCGGTCGCAAAAACATCATCAAACTCATCCTGTGGAGGAGGGTTGGTTGGGACATCGGCGGGTTCTACTTCCTTCTCTAGCCCTGGGGAGTTAGAAGAAAGGATTTCAACTTGCGGAGCCTGGGGCATCCCCAGCTCCAGCTCTTTCTTAGGCTTAGGGTCAAGCCTCCTTCTCTAGGTAATCAAGGGTGGGCCTGCATCCCTTACTGCTACTTGTTCTACAAGATCCACCACTATTGCCTTAACCATTAAGGCTGCCAATGAAGGGGAGGATGGAGGGAGCACAGGTCCGGCCATGAGCACCGAGGTAGCCAGCCGTGTGATTAGGTTCTCCCTCATTTGCTGGGAGGCTGATACCAATTGTCTTATTTGTTCTTTAATGGGGACTTCTTATATAGGAGGGGTTGTATCTATCCCTTTTCCTTTATCCATTCTCTGTGAAGAAGTCCCAGCCCCTGAGGTTTCTTTTGGTGCTGGCGGGGTTGCTTTGCGGACACTCCTGGGGCACATCCTTTTGAAGTAAGCATGGCTGCACTCAACCACCTCATAGGTGAAGTCCCTTGTTGTGCATCCCAATTTACTGGTGGGAGAGCCAATGTATCGATCCCTTTTGCTTTGTATTGGGGATCGATCATGGAGCCAACGTCTGAGAAGTCCTCCAGGAATCTCTGAAGCTTCAATATTTCCATCATGCTCATCGCCATCCTGATGTAGTGCCAGCTCTAGACCTCCACATCATCCTGGAAGTCTTCCCAAAAGTCCTCCATATGGTATTGATGGGGCTCTAAAGCCTGGGGAAGTGCCACTTCAATCTTTCCATGCGGATCAAAATGCTTCTGCGCCAAGTAGAATTCTGCCAAGTTATAGCTTTTCAGCTCATTGTCTACTTCTTTGGCGGTGGCCAGGCTACATGAGTAATTCCCACAAGTGATTGGGAATGGAATATTGGTCACCTTCTTTAGGGCATAGAAGGCATGCAGCTCCATTATCTACCTACAAAATTCCAGGAGGACTATCTTGTCCCTGCAGTGCTCGGGCAACAAGTAAGGTTTCCCAAAGAAGTCGATCACCCTTATATATATATATATGTTGTTGGTATTGTATGTAATAATGTCTATAAATCTAGACCAAATTCATCACCTCTGTGGATAGGTGGTATCCTACATCCCAGGTGGGTGTGAGAAGGTGGTAGTAAACGAACGTGTCATTTACTTTGCAGAAACTGGGGAAACTGGTCTCCCATTGAATTTGTGGGAAGTAGTCCCATGGGGCCTTCTGATCTGAGCCAAGCCCGAGTATGCCATCTATGAGTAGCCCATGGGTGTGGGGCCTCTACTATGCCAGGGCCCAAAAAACATAAGGAGTCATGTAAAATTTCTTCTTCTTGGCCAGTTGGAGGAACTAGGAGTCGATGTGGTTTGAAATTATGGCCGCCTAGTCGAAAAACACCCCAACAGTACTTATGCCGAGCAAGAAGTAGTACATCCACCCAGAGAATTCTTGGGCATGTTTTTTCCAAAAGACCCATCATAGTGCTATTATCCCCATCTGGATGCTCTCTTTGAATTCAGATCTGGGGATCTCTAGCCTCATCCTCTTAGGGTCCCTCTTCGGGACTTTGAGCCAATTGTTTTTCATATATATGCGGGCTTCCTCCTCCAATTTCTTGAATTGGGCCAAGGTATCAAACCAGGTGACCATGGTTAGCTTGGCGAATTGAGGGATTCCCAAGCCCCTCTAGAAGGTATTAGGGTCAAGAGACACTAAAGGAGTGGGGTACCCTGCTGGCTCTGGCCATGCGAGCATAACAGCCTGAACAAATGGGTTTTAAAGAGCCAAGAGTGTGAGAATAAGCTCCAGTGACTGCACCAAGCATAGGAAGTAAGGCCTTTAGGATCCTAGAGTTTCCAATTTTGATAGCCAAAGGATCTCCAGCTTGTCATTGAATTTACATGACTTTGACCAAGGCCTACATTTCTGGCCATGTTTTGATGCTAGTGTCGGTAAAAATCTGCACCTTGGACTCAATCTTTGAGCCCGCAATGACTCCGTCCTTAACGTATTTCAGGCTCAAAGGCATCTTTTCTAGAGCCTTCTCCATTTTTGACTTTATTGATGCCCTGGTACTCACTGTAGATGGAAGTTCTGGACTTATGGGTGGTGAGGATGTAGATGCTTTAGACATGTTTGAAAGTGTATTCCAGAAACCTGCAAGGCAAAGCAACCATCGCAATGAATTAATAAATAAATACTCTGGGGTCTAGAGATCTTACCACCGTGGTGTTTTCTTCCCCTAAAAAGTTAGTTTCGTTCAAAAAATCTAGGAAGCACACATACATATTATGAACTTAGGAATTTGATTAACCATCCGGGTCTAGGAATTTTATCACATTTGGTAAGAAGGACATGGGATGGATGATAGCAGGAGACCTGGAGCCCAGAGAAATAACCATTGGTAAAGATGTGCAAAAGGAAAACCGTCAAACCCACATGGGCGCCATGTGGGTGGGTAATAAATGGGAGTTATGGTGATGATGGCGGAGCCAACTGCTTGAAAGCATGAAAAGTGAAGGCCACTTGGATAGATTTAAATGTGCGCATGAGACATTAATGAAGGACAAGATGGTTTTACGGAGGAGAGAGAAAAGTACCTATTTGAAACCAGCCGAGAGTCGAGTTTCAAACAGGTGGTATTCTGCTCAGAATGAGCTTACAGATGAAAAACCAGTGACATGGGCAACACGGTGAGCTTGCTAAGCTACCTAGAAGGATACACAAAAGATACACATCAGAGCTGAGGGATATATACATGGGGAGAGAAGGGATATACAACAAATATACACTAAATTTACATATATACACCGCAAAATGAATATCTACAAGAAACTAGGCAAAACATAGAATATCTACAACTTTCTACACTATTTATAGACTAAATTACACCTACACAGAGGGTAGACAACCCTTTGGTAGAGCTGACCCACCAAAGGGCGGTAAACCCAGAAAGAAACAAAAACAAACAAAACCAAAAAGGCAAAGACAACAACAACAAACAAAAAACAATGATACTAGATAGAAGGAAAGCCAAAGGGAGAGGAGGCACTGACCTAAGAATGTAGAAAGAGAGGGAAAGAATCCTCTGTGGAAGCTTTGCAACAGATACAACTTCCAAATGATCACAATCAGCCACCACAAACTACTCGCAATCGCTCGGAAATGCTAGAAATATTTAGCACTTGATTAATGTTAAATCACTGCAAATCACTCTGAAATTGCGTTGATTGCTTGAGTGTTTAAATCATGGTAAATGTGAAAATGATAGGTAACTTCTATTTATACCCACAGTAAAAAGCAAGGCACCTTTCCATCCACAAACTCTGGACACACAGACCTCCGGACTCCGGGCTCGGGGATTCCCTGCGATGATATCCCCTTAGGGAAAGAGAACATCATGGCGGAGAATCCCCGAGTCTGGAGTCTGGCTCCCAACAAAGGACAACCAACTCTAGGATCGAGGTCCTGGAGGCACAAGAAACCAACAAAATAAATCACAACCATAGGGAAGAAAACCCTGGAGAGAGAAAACAAAAAGAAGACAAAGCAAGAACAAAAAGCAAAAACAAATGGGGGACCCAACATTTTGGACACAAAATGTAGGGACGGGGATGTAGGGAATAACAGAAGGTGTATGTGTACATGAGATATGTACGAAGGGTTGTTTTGAAAGAGGAAGCATAGATCTAGTAGAGTGAGAGTGCAGTGAGAAGCAGAGTAAAGATATATTAGATTATTAGATCATTGAAGGTATTGAAAAGAGGAGATCCATTATTAGCATCAGAGTGCATATTGAAGGATCAGATCTTAAAAAATTCTAACAAGTGTATCAAGTGAAATCTCTTAACAGGGTGGTTCTAACAAACCTTTCTAAATCTCTTAGCAGAGTGCTTACTTTATTGTAAGTTTAAATCCTTTTACAAGGTAGATTGTAATGATCTGTACCTCTTAATTGGGCAGACCTTTAACCATGTAGATTACATATTGTGATAAAATATTGTAGCCCTAACATGCACACTTTATTTTTGCAATAGTGAAGATTTTGTGGGTGTCATCCCCACCCCAATTTTACCTTATTAGGTTTTTGGGTTACCAAAACTTTGTGTCTTGTGTTATTTATTTACCATAATGAATGCTACTAGATGATAGATCAATTACATTTATGTATGATATTGGATTAGTTTGTTTTAAGAGATAAAAGTTGAAGATCTTATTCACCCCCCCTCCTCAGCATCTTGCTTTCCCATATTGTATTTCCAACAATTGGTATTAGAGCTCTATTCTCCTACAAAAGGTTTTAATCAGCTTGAGAGTACAGATCTTGTGATGGAGATTTACAAATTGGGTAAAGTCACTAAGAATCAAAAGATTGAAATTTAGCTAGCATTACATCAGCTTGAGACAACAAGACAGGAATTGAGAAATTCCCTAATATCTAGGAAAGATTTGGCCAAAAAAATGAATGACACTCATTATCAGGAAGAAGACACTGCAAGCCTATTTCAGAATGGAAACTCTACTGAGGGCAATGCAACATTTTCAGATCTACTAGAAAGGAATAATACATTGTGTGAAGAAGTCAGAAACCTAAAAAGAGAACAAGAAATGCAATTACTAAGACTATGTGAAGTAGTGGAACAAAAAAAGAAAGCTAAAGATGAAAAAGCTATGGCTGAAGAAGATAAAAGAATGATGACTATTAGACTTAATGAAAGGACACATGAAGTACAAATGATGACAAATAATCAGGTTGACATGATGAATCAACTACTAATTGCAAATCAGGAGATCACTAGGAAAGACATGGAAATGATGAATCTGAGATCTGAGAATAGTCAGTTGAAAGATGAATTGAGATGTAAGAAAGAACTAAATGAAAGATTGAATAGACCCAATCAAGCTTTGAATAATTTTGAAAATATGATGGAAGCATCAAGGAGATCTAGAGATTCTTCTGGATTAGGTCATATCGAACAACAGACATCTACTGAGAAAGGAGAATCATCTAAGATTGGTGAAAAGAGGAATGCAAAGACAAAGAACAACAAGCCTGTATGCCATCACTATGGAAAACCAGGTAACACTGCAAACATTTGCCGAAGCAAGAATGGTAAGTCCAATCCTAAACCTAAGTTCAATGGTTATTGATTTAACTATAAAAAATTTGGACATAAAGCACATGAATGTTGGGAAAAGGTAAATAATGCACCTCCCACACCTAGATTCAATGGGTATTGTTACAATTGTCAAAAATTTGGACATCGAGCACAAGATTACAGATCTAATGCTAAACAATAATGGACATCAAAGACATAAGAAAAAGTACCAAGGAAAGGTAACGCTTACAATTGGGATTACAACACATGGCATAGTTGTCACTACTGTGGTGAGTATGGGCATGTTCTAGAAAACTACATAAAGACACATTTTAGAGGAAAATCTAAGAGTTAGATGACAAAAGCCTATTTTTCTATAATTGTCTGAAAATTGGTCACACTAGAAAGGATTGCAAGATAAGGGTACCTGCTCCTACTGTTGAGGAAATTAGAGCACAAATGAATCAAACATGGGTAAGAAAAATAGAATCGAGCAGTAGTGAAGCTACTGAAGCTGAGGTCACCCAATCCAATGGCTCAAGTGATCACACCATCACTAATTAAGAAATAAAGGTGTGTAAGGAACTATGTTTATATCTCATATCTTTCATCAATTCCTAACATATAAAGTGCAAAATGTCATATCTTCATATGTTGAGATGCATCAGGACATAATTTTTAAAAACTTGTACCTATCAAATTCAATATGCACTATAGGTGCCGAGCAACAATGTTAATGTACACTAAGATTGAGTTCTCTAGTGTATGTCAAGATGGTATGCGTTATGACTGAGAGATAGATAAGTTTTGTGAGTTGGCCAAGGATAGTTGTTTGGCACTCAATAGACAAAACATTTATTGAAAACCTAACTTTTGACCTTTGGATCCAATAAAGGAATGAGTCATTCATTACTTATTTTTACCTTGCGATTGAGAATTTCACAGAGTGTTAGAGAAATTTGTGAACTTAATTTATCCAAAGATCTTTTGAAGACTTCTACAATGTGTCGTCAGCTACCTTGAGTAAAAGTGTGATTTTTGACATCTGTCAAGGTATTATGTTCATAATATTTTGAAACCCTATTTCATTCAGAATCATGGCCGCTAGTTCTTCCATAGCAATGAAGAGTATGGACAAGGAGTTGCTAAACATTCAATTGGTAAGGAGTGACACTTGTGCGCCTCCCAATTTTTGAGCAATTCCTGAGAGAGCCATCCAAGGTGATCTAACTAGAACCCTATCATCTATTCCACCTAAGATACTCATGATTCATGATATTAGGTCATGTTATATGTGCAAGATAAGTGAAGTTGGCGATCACAAGCTTAGATAATCTTACAGAAAAATGTGCAAATACAGAGCCCTAAATGATGAACACAAACATTTAGTTTAGAGAGGGTTAACTCATGCCCTAGACTTTTCGATGGATTTTAGAATGGAATGGATCAAGATTTTTTTGAGTCATGTACATGACATGAACGTATGGCTGGAAAATGGACTAGTTAAGATTACAAAGGAAATCATCCACCATGTAACTGGTTATCTAATTCTTAACAGAAAGAGGACAATGATATGTCAGATTAAGGAAAACATAGAAGAATTCACTAGATCCATTTGGAAAAAAAGAGGGATGATGATCTCTACTATCACATATTTGGAGCTTGATTTTGCAGTTAGGATTATTGCTCATAAGTTTTATCAGTCGAGCTGACTAGATAGTGTCCCTTGCATTGCAGTTGACTAGGCTTGGAAAATTGTAAACACGGATCATACTTATGACCTTTCCAAGCTTCAACTGATGCAATTGGCCAAGAACCTTGCTTCAATCAGAAAGGCAAAGAATTCAATATGTAAGTTTGAATCTCTGCTCACTTGTATATTTTTCTACATACAAAATATATTTCCTACTTTTGGAAACATAGTGTAGAAAATAGATAGACCTATCACACAAAAAATCAATGCATTTATTCATTAGTTAGGTGATAATTTTGACAATGTGATTGGAACATATTTTTTTGGATTCAAGAAAAAGATGAGATGGAGGAGTAGAATTCCTAGATCACTGGTTGAGAAACATTATGAGGATGTTTGTTTCCTAGTAGACACAAATTTCACCTATATGCAGGCAGTAGTGCCAAAGGTATCATGGCTAAGGCCATTACCTTATGAAGTGAATGTTGATGAGACATCTACAACTATAACATCTCTATTGGCAGAGGAAATTGATAGTGCAGCAAAACATTTTGGAAACTATGAAGAAGCAAAGTCCAAAATCTCTATGGATTTGAAGGCTGGCACTATGGAGAGGAAAAGGAAGAAGATGGTTGGAATTGAGAGTGATAAATAAGTAGAGGATGCACCTTTGGGTTTATCAACAAGACATGGAGAAGATATGTCTAGTGAAGAAGAAGAGAGTGAACCTAAAAAGGATATCACTGTGAAAGGAAAAGGGAAATAGCTAGTAGTTGCCAAGGCAACCAAACCAAGTCAAGAAAAACCTAAGGCTACCCCTCCTATTTATAAATAGCCTAGGATAAGGGAATCAACTATTTCTTCACAAGCCAAGTCAACAAAGGTGTACACAAAGAAGAATGCTGGTGAGAGTAGTTCAGGAAAGAGAAATCAAGTTCAAACTAAGGCACTACCGAGCATACTTGAGAAAAGACCAAGGAGAAAACTAATCTTGGAAGAAGAACAAGATGAGGAGAAGATATATACTGATGAACCTAGGAACATACCTACAACATCACATAAACCAATGACCAATATTGATGAGGTATGAAAGAATATTAGTAGTACAACTAGTTTAACAGGATTTAAATTTATCAAATATAAGAAGCAAAGCATAGTAAACAAGCACAAGATTCAGAAAGCATTGCTAGATATGATGTGTATGTACAAGATGACACCAGTAGAAATAGGAAATCTTATTCATATAGAACTTTATGATATTTTATCACAAAAGTGGCAATATGCTTTAATAAACGAAAGAAAGATAAGAGAAGGAACACTAGCTAAGGTTATCCCTGATCTAACCAAGAAACAGATAGAAAAATTCATTGAACAATATAAAAGGAAGCTTATTCCTAAACAAAGAGCCTATGCAATACTGAAGAATGATGTTGAAGGAGTAGTTCAATAGAGCACCAAAATATGGAAGGAAACCTTTGGGTTAATCATTAAGAAGTTCGATGAGAAAGGTGAAGGCGCCTTAGAGCTGAAGGAAATGGAAGAAGAAACTTCTACTAATAAAGAAGAGACTGAGATAGAACCACAAGAGAAAAAAAGAGATGGGAAAATTGTAGATTTGACAATGGATAGTCCCATTGACACTACACTTGGAGAAAACAACAACGTGGATGCTGAGGATCAGAATGAGCCAGAAGACACAAGTATGCAATCACCCATTTGTACAATTGAGGCCGAGACAGAGATAGAAGGAGAAAAGGATGTAATAAATAATAATCCACCTAATTTAGAGGTTGTACAAACATTTTTAGAGAGTGGAGATAAGATGAAAGAAATTGAAAATAAGCCTATAGAACAAGAGGCTATAAAAGTGTTGGTGGATCTACCACACTCTGCAATATCTACTCCCACTGGACCTGAAATAGAAAGTATACCTGATCAGTAGGAAATCTTGACTCAAATGAAGGAAGCAATTGAAATTGATACTGACAAAGGAAAATATATCATAGAACATGAGCCGAGTTCCATCTCACAGGAGCTCAAGAAGAGAAAGCTAAATAAAAAAAAATCACCAAGCTTAAATGTCACATTGGATGAAGTCATTGTTATTCCTAAATGGGATCGTGAGAGTTTGACATATGAGCATATTCAAACCCTTCAAGACCTATTGAAGAGGAAGAAGAGACAAGAGGAAATGAAGAGGGAACAAAAGCAAAAGCAAGTTCTACATGACATAAATATTTTTGTTAAAGGTTTTGATATGGAAGATGAAAATCAGCAAGCACCAATACTAGAATAGTTAGTTCACATTGTGCAGAAAGTGACTGATGAAAATATTGAGGCCAATGAAAAATTGATGCAATGGTCTGAGAGAATATTTGAGAACAAAGTCTTGGAGAAGATATCTAGAGAGATTGCCACCAAACTGGTTGGACTTTCTTCTCTTGTTGAGATTCTTGAGGAAGTTGCAAATAATGTTTTTTCATTATACAAAAGACTGTGTGATGATACATTCTTTACAAAGGAGAATCAATATCTTATTGAGAAGTTGCATTTAGATATGACATCAACAACAAGTTCATTGAGCATGGATGCTAGTTCTAGCTCCATCCATTTTGATAGATTGACTCATGGATAGAGGAGATTAGCCGAACTTATGGATAAAGATTTCCAAATTAGGGCCAAACTAATAACAATCTAGGCTAATTTGATACCTCATCGGGAGGTTATTCAGAAGGAACTCACAGTTGCATGAGAATTGGTTAAGAGAGATTCTCATCTCTCTACTGGATATAGTTTGGTAAGTCTAGCTTCCGAGCTAGAAGTTAAGTTGGAGGTTATGAAGTTTGTTAAGGATAATTGGGATACATCTTTTGCATTAATTTTACAGCTTCATAAACCATTTTTGGACAAATAAAACTTAACCCTCATAGCTATCAGTGACAAAAACAAGGGGGAAATAGTTCTGGAAATAGGAAAAGGACAGAAACAGGTATAAATATCTTTCTTGAAGGCATGTATATTATGCAGATAATGTATGAAGTATGAAGTATAATATAAGGGGGAGTACATTGTGTACTTAGGAAAATTTTGTGAATGTAAATTATAAGTGTTTTTGCTACTAAGATCAAAGGGGGGATTGTTGATCTCTAAGTTTTGTTAATCATTAGTGTCCCACACTTAGTCATTTATCTAGGAATTTTTAGCCGGTCATCACTGCGGTCGAGCTATCTAGTATAGGCCGAGCTATTCGACACAGTCGTTGCTAAGTAGATAATAGTTGCCAAGTCACATGGTTACCAAGTTCAGTCCATGCTGAGTGCTAATGTCTTTTTGTGCCGACCAAGACATTTTTGTTATGTATGTCATAATTGACACCAATTTTGAGGTAAAATATTTTGGGTCAACTTATCTAAGCATTTAATATTTTCAATGGGATAATTATGCATTTAATTATTTGATCCCACAATGTGGCATGGAGCCAATCAGAAAATTGGATTGCCTAAGCGGCATAAACATTTAATCCTGATTATTGATCTAGATCTAATTTCCATATCCGTAAAGTATATAAAGATTTCTTCTAACCCTAATTGAGAGAGTACATAGAGAAGGTGTATGCATACATGAGAGATGTGCGAAGGGTTGTTTTGAAGGAGGAAGCATAGATCTAGCAGAGTGAAAGTGCAGTGAGTAGAAGAGTAAAGATATATTAGATTATTAGATCAGAGAAGGCTTTGAAAAGAGGAGATCTATTATCAGCATCAGAGTGCATATCGAAGGATCATATCTTGGAAAATTCTAACAAGTGTATCAAGTGAAATATCTTAACAAAGTGGTTATAACAGACCTTTCTAAGTAAGTTTAAATCCTTTTACAAGGTAGATTGTAATGATCTGTAGCTCTTAATTGGGAAGACCTTTAACCAGGTAGATTACATATTGTGATCAAATCTTGTAGCCCTAATAGGCACACTTTATTGCTACAGTAGTAAAGATTTTGTGGGTGTCATCCTCACCTTAGTTTTACCTTATTGGGTTTCTCGGTTACCAAAATTATGTGTCTTGTGTTGTTTATTTACTATCATGAATGCTACTAGATGATAGATCAATTAAATTTATGTATGATTATGGATCAGTTTGTTTTAAGAGATAAAAGTTGAAGATCTGATTCACCCCCCTCTTAGAATCTTTCTTTCCCATATTGTATTTCCAACACATCCTTCCTTTATCCATTGTCATTCCATAAATCCTTTCCTCCAAACATTATAACCCCACATTGCTAGACATTGGAGGCAAGCAAGTACATATTGCTCAAAAAATTTAAAAATCATTAAAAATTAAACAAAGTCTTGAAACAATTATAAAAAAATATTCAACATCCTGAAAAAAGATGATAAAATTTAAACAATATTAAAATTCCAAAAAAATGAAAAATCTTAAAAAATCCAAAAAAAATAAATAACATTTAAAAATCCAAAGCAATAAAGTGTTGGTTTCTAACATCAATTTTGTTCTTGTTTTCATTTTCAATAAATTGTCCTTTATGATAAGGCGACCATTTCAGTAGATGCAATCAAGTGATGTACAATATTGTCCTTCATGAATCATGCATCAATGGATAGAAACTATCCAATCATGACAACAATTAGTTTGGTCAAAATTGTCATCATCAATCAATCATCATTATCTGGTCCTTTTTCACTTGTCCTATCATCATTTTGTCTTAAACGAGATGCGTCCTTCCTAAAATTACACATTATCATGATACATCATGTTCCTTATACAAGGTGAGTATTTTATGAAACCAAACACATCGATCATTATTGTCATCATCATTATCAAAATACTAAATCTGACAATTACATCTGGCTACTTGTTTTCTTGCTTGGTTTAGTAAGTCTTATCTTTTATTGATTTCATTTTGACACCATGTTCCTATGCTACTTAAGAATATCATTGAGTGATGAGAGTGGTTGGGATGGTTTTTGGTCTTTTTATTTTTATTTTTCCTACCTATCATTGATTTTATCTTTCACCATGTTTGTATGCTACTCAAGGATGTCACTTAGTGATGAGAGTGGTCAAGATTGTTAATGGTATTGTTTTTTTAGTTTTTATGAAGTTTGGGGGCATGTATGTATTGGGTGTTTGTGTTGACATGTTCACTTGGTGATTGTCACACATACCTCAAACTTGAATGTACATATGTTTCAGGATGGATTAGGGCATTCCTTGTCTGCAATATGTCTATTTTATGCAAAAAAATGATCACAAGATCACTCTAACTTCATATATGTCATGATGGGAAACATCAGGCTGTCTATATCAAAAATCCCTACGAAAGGAAAATAATGCACTAATAAAGAAAAGAAAGGATTGATTTTTCTTTTTTCTTTTTTTCTTTTTTTCATTTTTCATTTGGCTTGTGTCCTCTTGTGAGTTTTTTTTTTTGGCTTGTTTCCTTCCTTACTCAGTCTTGTTTCCATTTGGTCAGTCTTGTTTTTCTTTTGGTCTTGCATTCCTAGCATCATTTTTTGACAAATTGGCCTCTTCTTCTGATTTTATGCCCACTTTTTTAAGGGGGCACCCTTGTAGCCTATTGTTTCTGATTCCCTCTTTTAATATCTTTTATTTTTTATTTTTTTCTTTTCTTAGAATCACAGTCTTAAAGAGGGGCAAAATATAGACACCTAAAAATGGGAAGTGCCTACAACCCCTTTTTTAGTCATCATATGCACCATTTGTCGATTTTGGTCATTTTGGATCAATTTTGAGTAATTTTTATCATTTATTATTTATTATTGGTTTCTCGTCATTGATTTTTGGTCAATTTGTCATATTTTATCTTTCTGGCACATGTTTGATTAAATAATTTTGACAACTATTTAATTGTTGTCTTTAGTTTGGTACTAGGGAATTAATCATTAAATTAATTCCCCTTATGTCCAAGTGTCCCCTTTAGGCATAAATAAATCTCATTTATTTATGATCCATGTCTCTTTATTTTACATTTAAATATAATAATATATAAATGGATTTCAAGTTTTGATGTAACTACAAGTCTTTCTCTGTACCCTACCTTCTTCTAGGGTGTCCTATTGGCCACTTCTTTACCTATTAGGGTTCTTTCCTAACCCTAATCTCCCAAGGATTCTCTATACAAGACCCTACTCCTTTCAACTTGTAGACACCAATCAAGAAATAAAAATAAACACCATCTACTCCTTTGGAGGTCTTCTTGCACCTCTTCCACCAATTGAGCTAAAATGTTCCCAAATCCATCACCTATGGAGAGATAGGATTCTATCATTTCATTTGGATCTAATCCAACACTTACAACCAAACTTTTTAATGAAACTCTAATCGAGTTCAAGAATTGCCTTTAAAAATGCCCAAATAGGGCTACAAGAAATTGGGCCTATTTGGTCACCTTTTTGCTTGTATCTTCTAACATTCCCAAAAAAATACCTAAAAAAATCCCACTTTAAGACACCCTTTATGGAACCCTTCAATATTTTACTGGTTTCCACTCCTCAATCTATCCGTTCACATGAAAGTTATAATCATGCCTAAAATTAAGTGTTTCAAGGCATTAGGACTATCTACATAAGGGTTTGACTTATTGGTACTTTAAAATCCTCACCCAATCCTCTCCTTCACTTTGTGTCTTCTTTAGACATCACTCTAAAACTCCAAAATCTCAAGTTGAAGCATTCAATGCACTCAACCAACTGTAACTCACTTGCAATGCTTTGTATTTCGTAGCCATGCATCACAGGCTCACCTAGGCCATCATTGAAAAAATGGAAAACAAGATTTCAATGGTCCCTCCTTATTCACACATATATTAAAAGGAGTCACCTCACCCATTCCAAGAGCTTGGGAAAATGCCATGGTGGAATAATGAGCTATGACTCCATTTCCAGAATCTGCCTGGTTCAGACCAGTGACAGAGATCAGAATGATTTTTTTTACAAAAATACAAATATTAACACAAAATTCCTAAACAATGTGACATAGAATCCAAAATACACCTACCCTATCATATGCAATAGTTATAGTACATAATCTAATCCATTAAATTGCTTCAAACAAGAAAATGTCTTTAATTACATAGTTCTCAAAAATTGCTCATACACCAAAATTTCATCCAAGCTTGTATAGGGGCTAAGGGAGGCCTTATATAGTTTACCATGACCCTAACACCATGGTTTCAAATAGTTAGAAATCCAAAATTCCCGAAAATACATCATTGCAAAAAATGTTGTCAATGTTGTCAATGACAACATTGACAACTTTTACAACTTTTGTGATTCTTGCATAAAACATGGTAAATCAACTCAAGAACTTAAAAAATTGAATAAATAGGATAAGTAAACATAAAATGAGTCTCCTAAACACTTACTTGTCCAAATTCACCCCTAAATGCATAATTTCCACTTTTTCCACAATATTGGCATCATGTACACAAATTGACAACTTTGGACATTGCTTGTAAGGAAAGTTCCTAGGACCTAATAAGACCTCCTAACCTAAATAAACACACCCTAGGACCCATCTAGTCCCATTATTCAACTAGTGGTTTGGATAATACCACTACAAGCCAAAAACAACTTAGAAGCCCTAGGTTACCTTTTAGCCCTACCTAGGTGCTCTTGCACCATACTCCCCCATAGAGGAAAGTTATGTCACTCCTGTGGAAAAACTATCTTTAGAGATACCCACCTTCTTGAAGTTTGTAGCTGCAATCCATGATGCTTTTGATTCAGGCCTATTCTTCCACTTGATAAGGTGCTCCATGTACACCTTGTGCCTTGTAGTCATCTTAACTCTGTAATCCAGAACTTTGTCTACTTCTAGCTATGGCTTGGGAGGTAGGATAGTAGATTCAACATCACTACTAATCCCTTGACTGTTCTAACCCTTCTCAAATATTGGCCCTTTGAATTTGACCAAGTCTTGGACATTAAAAATAGGAGATATGCTCAAATCTGAAGGTAAGTCTATTTGGTATGCATTAGCCCCATACTTGGCTATGATCTTACAAGGTCCCACCCTCTTCATCTAAAGTTTAATAGGCATACCTTTATGCAATCTGAATTTTTTCAACTGAACCATCACATAATCATCTATCTCAAACTAAATGTCTCTTCTCTTTTCATCCAATTTGGCCTTCAACTTTTGTGTACTGTCTTGTATGGTCTTCTTGACTTGATCTTGGATCTCCTTCATGGTCTGAGTGAATTCCTCAGCATGGCCACTCCTATATTCCATGCCTCCTAGTTCCCTAAGTTCACACACACCCCTTGGGTGCAACCCATAAATAATTTAAAATGGGCTTCTCCCTGTCATTCTGTTCTTGCTATCATTGTATGCATATTCTTCTTGGGGAATGACCACATCCCATATTTGTCCATACTCTTTAGTTAGGAACCTCAATAGGTTACCCAACACTCTTTTGACTACCTTAGTTTGGCTATCTGTTTGAGGATGGTAAGCTGAACCAAATGAGAGATTATTACCCAATCTATTCCATAATGTTTTCCAGAAATGGCTCATGAATTTCACATCCCTATCTGATACAATACTTAGGGGAAAACCATGAATTCTCACAATATTCTTAAAGAACAAATATACTATATGGATAGCATCATTAGTAGTCTTGCAGGATACAAAGTTACCCACTTTACTAAATCTATCTACCACCACATAGATTCTATCATATCCTTCTTTATTTTTGGGTAGACCCACTATGAAGTCCATGCTCACACACTCCCATGGCCTATTTGGGACTGGTAAAGATTGATATAAACCTGCATTACTCATCCCTCCCTTAGATTTCATGCAAACTACACATTACTCCACATATCTAGCCACATCCCTTATCAAGTTTGGCCAATGGTAAAATCTTTGTACAAGCTCCAAAGTCTTGTTCATACCAAAGTGACCACTCAAAATTCCATTATGTTTCTCTTGTATGAGATTTTCTCTCATTGAACCCCTTAATATACATAACTGATTACCCTTAAATAACAATCCATTTTTCAAAGTAAAATTAGATAACTTGCTATGAAAATGATTTTGAAAATCAATACACACCTTCTAGGCTTCACCAAAGTCTTCATCTCCCTTATAGATATCTATGAAACTTTCTATGCCAATCCTATTCAACTAGACTTCTTGGACTGTCAACAATCTCCTACTTATTGCATCTGTAACCTTGTTCAATTGCCCCTTCTTGTGCTTAATTGTAAATGTAAATTATTGTAGGTACTCCATCCATTTTAGGTGTCTATTGCTTAGTTTCTCCTGAGTATTGATATAACTAAGGGCTTGGTTGTCAGTAAACAAAACAAAATCCCTGGGTAATAGATAATGCCTCCATTTCCTAAGAGATTGGACTAAGGCATACAATTCCAAGTCATAAGAAGAATATTTATTCTTGGCTTCATTTAATTTTTCACTAAAGAAGGCTAGTGGCCTACCTTCTTGACTTAACACACCCCCCACTACCATACCACTAGCATCACATTCTATGGTAAACAAATTTTCAAAGTTGGGCAAATTTAGGACATGTTGTGTTGCTACTTGTTTTTGATTATGGTAAAAACAAGTTTTGAAGGGACCCCGAAACCCTTTAACAAGGCTGAGAAGAGAAAGACATTAAAGCCCAGAGAACAACAGGCTACCCCAAGGAAGGAAGTAGGCTACAAAGGGACAGATCCCAGATTTAACAATAGGCAGGAACAAAGCAAAAAACAAAATAAAACACTGCAAGGAAAATAGAGAGAAGAGCCGCCAGCACCAAGATCAGGATAGAGTCTTCAAGAAACTCTCAGAATCCTTTAGCTGAGTCTTCATAGTCATCACATTGTCTCTTAGCTTCTGGACATCCGGATCCTCAACCTTCTGCTTCTTGGACCTAGTGCGAGTGCCAGGTCCCATCTGCTGGGAAGGATCAGAGTGTTCAATGGTGTCTTTGTTTCCTTCTAGCCAGTAGCTCAGAGACATCAAATTATTCATAGTAGCCCTCATACCTGTGTTCACCAACATAAGCAAATGTTTTAGCATCTCCTCATTCCCGCTTATTTTATTCTAGATAGGTATCATGGCTAACTCAACAGCTTTTTAAATTTTTTCATCAATTTCAGAGCCGTAATCATGTGTAGGGACATTGACATTTTGGGGAGAGTCATTTCTAAGAATAGTCATTGTTTCCTCAATCATAGAGCTCTTATTTTCCAGCTTGATGCATCTATTCTTAAGTTCAACCAGGTCACTCTGCACCAATTTATCCAAATTGTAGCTATAGATAGATTTATTTTTTGCAATCTCAAGGGGAGACATAATAATGGTCCTTCTGACCTTTGAATCCATCCTTCTGATATCTCTTTGAAGAGATTGAGGTTTTCTACCCTGAAGGATTCTGTCACTATCTTCTTCCATATTCTCCTTCTCAGAGCTAGGAGACTCATGGGACTCCAAGTTTTCCTCTTCCAGAACCTTAAAACTATTGTCCCCCAAATTATCAGCATTACTATCCATAAGATTAATATCAGTTTCTTTATTCTTGTTGACAATCTTCTCAAACTCAATCTCTTTATTCTCATTTCCTTCTGTATTAACATTCTCCAGAACAGAGTTGAATTTTTCCCCTATTTTTAGATTATCATGACTTTCCTCAGGATTTTCCTTGGCATTTTTAATTTCAGGATCCTCTGAATCCTTCACCATAGGGGTCTGGGTAGTGGGGTTATTCTCAGCATTAGGATCCATCTGATGATTCTGGATGCCTTCAATTTCTGTTTGTTAAGGGATATGCTTCTCACCATCAGACTCCTGGGGGAAAGGAATAGTAGGGGTGTCCAGGACATTCTTTTCTAACCCAGAGGCAACACTAAGGTGCTCATCATTCTTCGACTCAACTAGAGGCTTAGAAGAAGACGGCTCAGAAGGCAGAGAGGCTTTCTTAGATTTAGGAATCTTAGACAGAGTCCCCACAGACTTCTTCTTTTTAATCTGGGCAGGGATAGGGTCAGGAATATGTTCTCTGGCATAATCAGCTATAAGGAGGATAAGCCCGACATGGAAGATAGGGGCATTCTTCACTCTGTAGTCAGTGATGCTCTGGTTAAGTGACCAGAGGAGAAAGTAGGGGAAGGAAATGCGTATCTCATGTCTAAAATGATTAACTAGGGCAAAATGATAATTATAGACCCTAGAGAATCTACCCTCGAGAGTAAAGTATTCCATTATAACTTTAATAATAGAACCCCAAATTTTATCAATATTCTCCATGTCGACATAGTCTTTCTTACCTTTCACCAAAAGAGCCCTCTCCTCATCAGTGATAGGAAATTTCTTGTAAGCTCTATTTCCCACTTTCACCTCTTTAGAGTACTTCAGACCATCCAGCGGGAGACCAGTGATATCAGACAGGACCTCGAGGCTGAGGCTAAAAGACTTTCTTGTAATATTAACCATGCCCTTATCCCAGCCATCAGCGAAGGCTTTAGAAACCTCTGAATAAAAACCATGAAGTCTCTTAAGAAAATGGTGAACATGACCTTTCTTCAAAATTATCCACACTTCCTTTTCCTTCTTCCACTTGCATTCCGCAGGTTCTTCCCTTTTGAGATCACCACCCATGACAACAATCTTCACCTGCTCTTTTCTCACATGCTAGGAAACGTTATTATTTTGATTAATCTTAATTAGGTGAGAGATTTTAATCTGAGTCACAATCCTCTTCACATGATCAAACTAGCCACATATACAAATAATAATAGCTGCATGCATTAAAGTTTGTGCTTTCATGATTAGGGTAAAAATCTCAATCTTGGATATGTACTTCACCTTGTTTTGGCTGTCATTCCAACTCCCCCCAATCTGAGATGAATTAATTAGTATCATTAAAAGCCCTTCCTTCTTTTTTCCTGATTTTATCATAATTGATAATTGATTTGACTGCTTCATTACTCATAGGTATGCCTTTCCATTTTTGAACTTTGTCACTTTTGGCTCCAATATTGGCAAGACAATCAGCAACCTGATTAGTCTTCTGATAATTATGAGATATATGGAACACTTCAAAGGATTTAAATATAGATTTAATTTTGAGGATAATATTCTCTATAGTCCAGGAAGGGGGGTTGATATCTTTAATATTGTTAATAATATTTAAAGAATCACCTTCGATCCAGACTCTTTTGAATCCCATTTCTTCCACCAGCAGGATAGTGTTGAGGGCTGCCAAGGCCTCAGCTCTATGATTAGTCTAAAAAACCAAGGGGATAGATATAGCTCCTAGATAGTTACCAAAACTATCTCTGATGATACCCCCTCCCCCAGAGACACCCGGGTTGCCTTTAGAGGCACCATCAAAATTGGCTTTGACCCAGCCAGTTGGAGGAGCAGTCTAGAAAGATAATTCTCTATGGGTACAATCTTGATTATTGAGGAGAGGAAAGTTCCAAGTAGACCAATTGACATCCAGGATGAGAGATCTATATTTGCTATTGCTATTATTTATAGCAGAGCTGAAATTTTCCTTTAAAGATCTAGACATTATGTTGAAGATAATTTCAGGTTTAGAACTTTTCTCTCTGAAGATTCTGTTATTTCTTTCCTTCCAAATACTCTAGCAAAGATGAGGTGAAATAAGATTCCAGAAGTTTCTAGCCATATCATTATCAAAAGGGCATCTCCATTGAGTAACAAAGTCCTGCCAAGAGTTAGGAAAGAACCAAACCAAATTCCAATTTTGAAAAACCAAAGACTAAACTTTCCTGGTAAAACTACAATGGATCATGAGATGATCACAGGATTCAGCTTGATCAAAGCAAATACTGCATCTATTAACATGAGAGAAGCCTCTTTTTACCAAATTATCAATAGTTAGGGTCTTATTCTGGATAAGAATCCAAAAGAAAAAGTTAATCTTTGGAGTGAGGAATTTATACCAGACAATAGCACATTGAGGCTTATCTTCCTTGGAGAACAAGAAGGAGCAGGTAGAGGCCACCATGAATTCACCATGATGAGATAGGTTCCACACAATCTTATCTGGAAGATTATCTTCACTGAACCAGGACTACAATTCTATCATAAGGGGCAATAAACTTCTATTGATGCTAGAGAGGTCCTTCCAAGAATTGTTATTCCTATAGTCAGAAACTTTATATCCAATAGTATTTTTAGCTTGGGTAATAAAATCCTTCCAATCTTGTCTTTCTGACAGGGGATATTCATAGATCCAAGGATCATCCCAGAATTCAATGGTGGACCCATCTCCCAATTTCCATCTTATTCCTTTTCTCAAAAGATCAATAGAAGAACATAAATTGTTCCAGATGTAAGATCCATTAACTCTAGCTTCATTGTTTAGGAGATCCTTCAAGCTGTTAGAGTTGATGAGATATTGTTTTTAATTATACTATTCCATTGTTTAGAATCACCAAATATTCTCCACACCTGCTTAGCCAGAAGAGCCTTATTAATAATCTTAATAGGTCTTATCCCCAGACCCCCTTTATTTTTAGGCTTACAAACTTTTTCCCAGGCAATCAGACTGAGCCTTTTTTAATCTTCAACTCCAGACCATAAGAAGCATTTTTGGATAGTTTCAAGCACCATTGCATACTTATGGGGGATCTTAAAGAGGCTTAAATCATACACAGGAAAGTTTTTTAATGTCGATTTCAAAAGCTGAAGTTTACCTGAACTGCTAAGGAGAGCACCTTTCCAGCCAGCCAACTTCCTATTGAATCTATCAACAATTTGGTTCTAGAAGCTATCTAGAGGTTTAGAACAGAGAGGGAGCCCCAAGTATGAAGAGGGAATAGCACCAATGTTGCAGCCAAGAATTTTAGACATCTTATATTGTCTCTCTAGAGGAGTATTGATAAAAAATATGGAGCTCTTATCCCAATTGATGAGTTGACCCGTTGCCGAGGTGTAGATAGATAAAGCTTTTTTAAGATTCCTAGCTTCTTTAACAGTAGCTTCACCCATAGTAAGAGTGTCATCAACAAACTGTTCATGGGAACAAGAGGTTCTGGCTGAGGAGGGATGGAGACCAGAGATTAGGCCAATATTAACAAGTTTAGAAATGTATCTTCCCAATCCTTTAGCCAATATAGCAAACAAGATAGGAGAGATAGGGTCCCCCTGCCTTAGGCCCCTAGAAGGTTTGAAAAAATTGGAAGAGCCACCATTAACAATCACAGAGGAAGTCACAGTAGAGACCAGATGATTAACCATTTTAATTACCCCTGCATCAAAACCAAAGCTGCTTAAGACTTTTTGGGGAAATATCCAGTCAACCCTATCATAGGCTTTAGATAAATCCAATTTCATGAGAAAGCCCTGTTTCTTGGCAATTTCAAGGGAGTGTATATTCTCATGAACAACCACAATGGAATCTAGGATTTGTCGCTCGGGGACAAATCCATTTTGCTGAGGAGATATAATTGAAGGCAGAAGAGAAATCAGTATAGAAGTCATGACTTTAGCTATAATCTTGTATATTCCATTAAAAAGACTGATTGGTCTGAAGGATTCCACCGTATTAGCACCATGGAATTTAGGTACAAGAACTAAGAAGGTGGCATTAAGTTCTCTAAGAAGAGATTTAGTACCAAAAAATTCTTTGATAGCATTGAGAACATCCTGACCAGTAATCTCCCAAAACTGCTGGAAGAAGAAAAGGGGAAATCCATCAGGACCTGGAGATTTGTCTCCTTCAAAGGAAACGACAACATCTCTGATTTCCTTATCATCCAGGATAGCCTTAAGTCTGAAGTTGGTATTAATGTCTATCAGAGAAGGGATGGCAGAGATAATTTCATTTTGGTTCTGGGGAACAAGCATGTCTTCTCTAGATAGAAGAAGAGAGAAGAAATGAAGCATTTCCTTTCTTATCTCTTCTTCCTTTCCAGATTCTTATTGTTGACTTTTAAGGAAGAAATTCTATTGATAGCTTTGTGTTTCATAGCAGTCATGTGAAAAAATATAGTATTTTTATCCCCATCTTTAAGCCAGAGAGCTCTTGATATTTGCCTCCAGAAGGACTCCTCTTTAGAAATGATGTTATGATATTCAGCCACGAAGACATTCTCCATACATCTATGCTCCTCTGAGAGACCCTCTTTTTGAATAATCTCTTGAATAGTCTTGATCTCTTCCTTTTTGATACTTTTAGCCTTGAATATGTCCCTAAAGACTTCCTTATTCCAAGTTTTAACATTTTTTTAAACATTACTCAACTTTTTGGCTATCTTATACATGGCAGTGCCTTCCTAATTATAATTCCACCATTTAGAAATGTAGTTTTTTAGGTTAGGGTGGGCTAACCACATCTTCTTAAAGTGAAACGGGATATTCTTTTTTCCATTCAAGATATTAGCATTGAAGATTATAGGGAAATGGTCAGAACCAATCCTAGTAGAGGAAGATAAAGAACATGAAAATTTAGAAAGCTAATCAAGAGAGAGGAGGGTTCTGTCAAGTTTCACCTGTATGAGATCAGCACCAATTCTTCTATTTGACCATGTATAGGAAATACCTTCCAACTCCATATCAAAGAAAGATTGATCATTAATATACTCCATGAGATCCAATCTGCTATCAACTTGAGAAAGAGCACCACCCATTTTATTGACTACCTGCAGGGGAGTATTAAAGTCCCCCATCACCATCTAGCTAATTGCCTAGAAATTATTCCTAATTTCTTTAAGTCTTTTCCAGAATCTGAGCCTTCCACTTTTTGTATTAGGGGCATAAATATTCATGAGGTTCCAAGAACATTCCAACTTAATATGTTTGACACAAATAAGGATAATGTTC
>MU227574.1:1069155-1085010 GCA_018584345.1 Thuja plicata | reverse complement strand
TAATATCAACTTAATAACTACATAACAACCTAAATGACTATGATCCCCATCATGATCCATTAAGTGGAGATGAGTATGAACATAGTGCCATGTTCATGCAATGCCCTGACTGAGAATGGCCTTGAATTAGTGATTTGTTGGAGTGAGGGCTCTGCACCAAAAATGGTGCACAAATACCACTAAAATTCCTAATAAATTTCCTATAAAATTGGGCTAACCCATGGAAACTTCTTACCTCAATTGCTATGGTGGGTGGTGGCCAGTTTAAGATAGTTGAAACTTTGTCTTGATCCATCTTCAAGGACCCCTTGGACACTAAAAATCCCAAATACACCAATTCTTTCTTTAGGAACTCACGTTTCTCAAGATTGATGACTAGCTTCTCTTCATGTAATCTCTGCAATACAGTCTCCACATGTTTGATATTCTCTTCTCTTATTTTGCTAAAGATCAGTATATCATCAAGATATACAACTACAAACTTCCTTGTGTAGTCCTTGAGCACTTTATTCATGAGCCTCATGAATGTGCTTGGTGCATTTGTGAGACCAAATGACATCATAAGCCACTGATACAACCCATCTATGGTCTTGAATACCATTTTCCATTCATCTCCCTCTTTCACCCTAATTTTGTGATAACCACTTTTCAAATCAAGCTTGGTGAAGTACATTGCCCCTCCAAGACAATCCATGAGATCCTCAATCCTAGGTATGGGTAACCTATAACTTATTGTAATTATGTTTATGGCCCTTGAGTCTATGCATAGTCTCCATTTTCCTCCCTTCTTGGATTCCAACACAACTGGGACTTCACATGGGCTTATACTCTCCTTGATCAAGCCTTGATCCAAGAGTTCTTGCACTTGCCTAGCTACTTCCAAATTATGATCAGGAGTAAGCTTATAAGCTTCCTTATTAGGCAGCAATGCACAAGGGAAAAATTCTATCTGATGGCTTATCTATCTTCTAGGAGGTAAGGTTGCAGGGGTTCCATAACTTACTATGTCCTTGTACTTCACAAGCAATTCCTTAATCTCTGATGGTAAAGATTCTTTGACAGACTTCTCTTCCTCCCTGGTCTTCAGAACAATAGCATATCCTCTATTATCTTCATGCTTAAGGTCCTTTACAAACTCCTTTCACTACACAACAAAATGCTAGGAGTCTTGGGTTGTGGCTCTTCCTCTTCCAACAAATATTGAATCTGTAAAGTTCTACCTCCTTTCTTGAATTTTATGGAGCTCTCTTTCCATCATACACTGCTCCATTGTCATATTGACAAGGCCTACCTAACATAAAATGGAAAGCATCCATTGGTAAGATGTCACAAAGAAACTTGTCCTTATAGCCTGCTGTAGAAAACTCAACCCATGTTTGTTCATTCACGAATATACTTTGGTCTTTATTTAGCCAAGTCACCTTATATGGATTAACATGGGGTATTTTGGTTAGCTTGAGTTTTTCCACTGCCTCCTCTAATATGATGTTATCTATGAAACTTGAATCCACAATCACTTTACAAACTTTGCCAAGGATCTTGCATCTTATCCTAAATAAATCCCTTCTATGCTTGGGTTCATCTTTGACTAGTTACCTTATCAACACCCTCCTAAACATTAGGTTTTCTCCCATCTCTGAGTCTAGATGATCAATTTTAGGTTCTTTGATACTTGAAGTGTCTTCATGAGCATAGGCTACTCTCTTGTCATTATTTGATGTACTAGGCTTCTCAGGACATCTATATCCCAGGTGGCCCAATTGACCAAAGTTGTAACACTTCATACTTGAAAAATATGAGATACTTCTACCAGACCCTCTTCCTCTACTAGGGCCTCCTTGATTACCCCTACCTTTGTTATAACCCCCTCTTGGATTGTTTTCATTGCTACGCTCTTTCAGTTTGTTTTCACATTGGTTCCTTTTCTCACTACCTCTGCCTTGATAACTTCCTCTTTGACCCCATTGGTCTCTTCCTCTACCTCTATTTTTGAAGTTAGAGACACCTTTCTTTCTATTCTTTTCTTCCACCCTTAGAGCCAATTGATGACACCTCTGAATTGTGGTTGGTGTCCATAGACTAATCTCTTCTTGGATTTTCCATTTCAATCCACCCAAGTACCTTGATACCTTAATTTATTATTCCTCTTGTTTCTTGGACCTAAGATACAATCTCTGAAACTCCTTTGTATATGAGGCCACATCCATGTCTTTTTGTTTTAGATTTTTCCTTTTCCTATGGAGTTTAATCTCATAGTCCTCTGAAAGATAATTTTATTTGAGATTGGTCACCATGGAGCTCCAATTATCTATAGTCTACTTGCCCATTATGATCCTCTCATCTTGAAGATACTTACACCATGTTAGTTCCAACCCTCTAAGTCTTAACTTGGCCACCTTTAGCTTCTGTGCTTCTATCACACCCTCACATTCGAAATGGTTTTCCATTCCTTCAATCTAATCCATCACTTCTTCAATGTCTGTATTCCCACTAAACAAGGGTACACCTTCCAATGCCTTTCCTCCTAGGGATTTTATGGCTTTTAAGAAGGGTTCTTCATTCAATAGAGGGTCTGGTTCATGGATAATGTCTTCCTCTGCAATATTTTTACCCCTATCACTACTTTCCACATCTTTGTTCCTAGCTGTATTAGCAACTTCTTCTAGCCTTATCTTCATTCCTTCTAATTATTCTTCAAGGAGTCTATTCTTCTCCTTTTTCTCATCCACTTCTTTAGCTAGCTCTTCATTAGTTACCATTCTTGACTCTCCCACTGATTCACAAGTAGCTGGAGACATACACTATTTTCCCAGGTCTTTAACTTGCTTTGATACCAATCCAATGTAACTACAAGTATTTCTCTATACCCTACCTTCTTCTAGGGTATCCTATTGGCCACTTCTTGACCTATTAGTGTTCTTTCCTAACCCTAATCTCCCAAGGATTCTCTACACAATATCCTTCTCCTTTCAACTTGTAGACACCAATCAAGAAATCAAAACAAACATCATCTACTCCTTTGGAGGTCTTCTTGCACCTCTTCCACCAATTGAGTTAATATGTTCCCAAATCCATCACCTATGGGTAGATAGGCTTCTAGCATGTCATTTGGATCTAATCCAACACTTACAACCAAACTTTGTAATGAAACTCTAATCGAGTTCAAGAATTGCCTTAAAAAACACCCAAATAGGGCTACAAGCAATTAGGCCTATTTGGTCACCTTTTTTCCTATATATTCTAACACTCCCAAATAAGTAACTTGAAAAATCCCACTTTCACACACCCTTTATGGAATCCTTCAATATTTTAATGGTTTCCACTCCCCAATCTGTCTGTACACAAGAAATTTATAATCATGCCTAGAATTAAGGGTTTCAAGGCATTAGGACTATCTACATAAGAGTTTGATTTCTTGGCACTTTAAAATCCTCACCCAATCCTCTCCTTCAATTGGGGGCTTCTTCAAACATCACTCTACCTCTCCATAATCTGAAGTTGAAGCATTCAATGCACTCTACGCACTGTAACTCACTTGCAATGCTTTGTATTCCCAAGCCATGCATCAGAGGCTCGCCTAGGGAATCATTGGAAAAAATATTTCTAGGGCCCCTCCTTCTGCACATATATAGTATAAGGAGTCACCTCACCCATTCCAATAGCTTGGGAAAATGCCACGATGGAATGATGAGCTATTAATCCATTTCCAAAATCTACTTGGTTCAGACCAGTGATAGAGCTTAAAATAATGTGTTTTTACAAAACTACAAATATTAACAGAAAATTCCTAAAAAATTCCACACCTAATCCAAAATACACCTACCCTATTGTATGCAAGAATTACAGTACATAATCTAATCCATTAAATTGCTTCATACAAGAAAATGTCTTTAATTACTTAGAAAACTTGTATTCTCAGAAATTGCTCATACACCAAAATTTCATACAACCCCATACAAAGGTCAAGGGAGGCCTTATATAGGTGAAAATGACCCTAAAATGACAGATTAAGATATTTAGAAACCCCAAATGCCCGAAAAGACATCATTGCAAGAAATGTTGTCAATGTTGTTAATGACAGCATTGGCAACTTTTACAACTTTTGTGATTCTTGCATAAAACATGGTCAATCAAATCAAGATTTTAAAAAATTTAATAATTAGTCTAAGTAAACATCAAATAGGTCTCCTAAATAATTCCTTGTCCAAATTGACCCCTAAATGCATATTTTCAACTTTTGCCACAATATTGGCATCATGTATACAAATTGACAACTTTGGACATTGCTTGCAAGGAAAGTACCTAGGACCTAATAAGACCTCCTAATCTAACTCAACACACCCTAGGAGCCATCTAGTCCCATTATTCCACTAGTGGTGTGGATAAGACCACTACAATCCAAAAACAACTTAGAAGCCCTAGGTTACCTTTTAGCCCTACCTAGGTGCTCCTGCGCCAGGTTTTAGAGGGAGTTAGCAAATTGGTTTTATTATCTAGATTTTATTATTGAAAAATGAATCTTCTTTTCCCTCTTATTTGTTCATTTATTTATTATGATTATTCATTTTTCAAATTGGGTTTCTATATATTGGGCTTTCTTATTTCACTTTTGGTTAATCATGATTCTAGTATCCTCATCATTATTATGTTGATTTTCATACTTTTTTCGGTCATGTTAGTGCACTCATCTCACAAAAGAGTGGCATTAAATTATAGAAGAAATAATAATAATGGAGTGTGTTGGTTCCTTCATTTTTTTATTTGGATTAACCTAAGGGTTATCCTTCTCATATAAGTGGAAACCTAAGACAAATGACCAATTAAAGAGAATGGTTTACACATTCAAATAATTTCTTGACTCTTTGGTCTTTGTAAAACCTATGTGGGTGAGCCTAATGAAACATTAGTATATGTGAACAAATAACAATTCATATTACAAAATTATCAGATTAATCTCAACAAATTATACCATAACATACATTTACTTATAATTGTCTCTATTATGGGTTGCTAATTAGTTATCCATGTCTGAGAGTAGGAATCCTACCTCTAACTTTATTTCTACAAACATGAAAGTAAAGACTGATTGATTTATTTTGGTGGTTACTGAGAATTTGAAAAGATTTGGACCAGTACCCTAAATCATTGGGACAAAGTGTAATACCTAATGAATCATAACAATAATGCACTCATTCTTTGAAATACTCATGCCCTGGACAAACATTCAGCTGATTTCACCATATGTCATACTTTTTAATAAATCACTACCAATCCCACATAGTTCCTGTAATTCACAACAATATTTTCATTCTTTCCTAGAAAGAAACCTAAACTGTGAAATTAAACATTCATTTAATAAAATTTATGAAGACAAATAATTCTATTCTTAACAAATAAATTCATGCAACTATGAGAGAAAAAGAGAGGAGACAATACATTTTGAGAATTTCATTAATTCTTTCAAAATGTACAATCTAAAATTCATCAAACATGAGGCTCCATGGAAATAAAGCTACTGTATATTCCTATTTCCCTACCTAGTGCAAAATGCCAAAGTTTTAGAACCCTTTAAAAATGGCCTTAGTATCCCTTTTATAACTACAAGGAGTGCAACAAGCTACATGCTGACCACACACAAATGATTTATGACTGCAACTTATTGGATATAAATAATATTTATTCTAAGAAATTTGTTTCCTTTTGTTTTTCCTTGTAGTGTAACTACTTGGGTGGTATACAAAGGAGTCCATGGCCAGAGTGCTTATAGAGAACTAACTAGGCTTGTGAGCCACGCCACTATCATGTAGAGGTGGTTATTAATGCAAAGAAAACTAAGATGTAAGATTCTCACCATATCCCCTTTTAGAGGATAATTTTGAGATTTTTTCTCAAGGGGAAACAAATCACTCTAGATCCACATCTTTTATACCTACATCTAGATTTTCCTGTGCATCCCACCTACTAGGAAGAATAAGAGAAATAGTTAGAGAGATTGGAATTATTTGCAAGGAATATAAAAATATTGTAGTAGAACTCAAGGATTTTAACATCCCTCTAGTTATCCATGACCATTTTAATACCCCTATGGCTATAAGATGGAATATCAAAATTCTTTAACACTTGTGGTCTTTATATGTTTCCTGCAACACATTCCTCTTCAACAACCAGAACTCATCTGTACTCTCCACAAGAAACATCCTCAACATTTTAAAAAATAAATAGTTCCACTTGATGTTGATAACCAACACTATATTATGCATTTATCTCATCAGTATTCATGTTTCTCAAACTAGAAAATTGCATTAGCTGATTTTCAAATGTTGATATCCTATCCTTGGCTCAGTATCTTTAAGACCTTTTACACTAGCTTTCTTGGTTACAACAAATTCAATAGGACCCTCAACAATTATGATGGTGAGTTTTAATGATCCACTAGCCTATATTAATCATCAAATCTCTACAATCTTTCAATTAGACATCACACCTCTTTTGAGATCCTACCTGATGCCTCATTCCCTTGAATTGAACCACAATCATTGATGCAAAATGATCAATGATCTTTGATGAGCTTCAAATTTACTTCATTGAGCTTACAAAAAATCTCTCCATGCCATTCTTGGGAATTCATTGGGATAAATAGAACCCTTCAATGAGCTAAAAATAAGACAAAACACATCCCTTTCATTCAACATATTGCCATGTAATTCAACATTCACAACCCTATTTATCTCGGCAACACATTAGCACCTAAGCAAGGGATCAATGAGTATACACAAGCAATCCACTTCATCGCACCATGCCTCTTCATTTTTACCACACAAGGCAACTTGGCCCTATTTTTGGAATATTATGAAATTTTAAAATTGCAAAAAATTTAGAGAAGTACAAAAACAGATAACACTCATAATTTATGTGGAAAAACCTAGTAAAATTATACAAGGAAAAAAACCATGGGAAATTTTCATTCAATATTATTCTCAGGAATTTTCACAATTACAACAATCTTTAAAACATACTCAAAATCATTATTTCGAGTTTCATAAAACAACCTAGCTGCAGAGTCCTAATTACATACAACCTACTAAATTTAGTAAGTATGACTCGTGCAATTACATGTTCAACACATGTTGAAATTACTATTTATAGTAAGTCACCAAACCAACTTACTTTCTATATTAATTCACATAATAAAAGAATTTTATTTATAGTAAGTCACTAAACTGACTTAGTCTCTATAGTAATTCACCTAATACAATCCTTTTATTTATAGTAAGTCATAAAAAATGCCTTTGGCTTGGTCACTTTCAAACTTAGCCAAGGCTAGTGGAATCTCCATGATGAATCAATCAAAGCTAGTGGACTCTCCATGGCGACTTAACCAAATCTTGTCAACTCTCCATGATGACTTCACATTCCAACATTATCCCACTTAAAGTCAAATGGCAAACTTATGAAAAAATCCTCTAATAAAAGACCATTGCCAATACTGCATGTTATCAGATAATCTACAGATCAAGAGAAGTTATGCATCAAATGAACTTTTGTCTACCAATAGGATTTTTCATAATATCCATACAGTTTATATTAGTGTAAATATTTTCCAAAGATATCTGACATCCTTCCACCACTTCACGAACAAAGTGATATTAGATATCAATATTCTTTTTTCTGGAATGGTATTTGAGTTATGTGTGAAGTGTAAAGCACTTTAAATGCCAAAATATAAAACCAATTTATCCCTTTTTACTTGTAACACTCCCAAAATTCTATGAATCCATATTGCATCCTTGGTTGTGTATGTTGCTGCCATATATTTGGATTCACTAGCTAACAATATCACCACTATTTGTAACTTTGATATTTAGCTAATAGCACCTCCAACTAAGAAGAAAGCATAACCTATAGTAGACTTTCTCTTATCTCCGTCTACACCAAAATTTTCATCCACATACCTGTTTAATTGAAGACTAATCCCATTATAACAAATATAAACATTTGAAGTGCCTCTTAGATATATAATAATCCACTTCACAATTGTCCAATGATCAATACCAGGGTTCAACATGTACTGAGTGACAACTCGCACTAATTTCACAATGTCAGGTCTAGTACATACCATGGATAATATAATAATACCAAATACAAATGAGTATGATACATGATACATTTGTGTCATCTATGCTTTTTTACTAGGGCACTGTTCTAAAGATTACTTAATGTGAACAAGAAATGGAGTACTAACTGGTTGTGCATTATACATATTGAAGTGTTGCAAAAACTTCTCCACACAAGTCTTCAGTGATAACTATATTTTCCTATTATTTATGTCTCTATGTATCCTCATTCCAAGAATCTAATTTTCACTTCCTAGTTCCTTCATGTCAAACTCCCTAGAAAGATGATTTTTCAAATGGATGATTCTATCCATGCTGGAACCTCCAACAAACATATCATCTACATAGAAAATTAGAATGATAAAAATGTCATCATCTTACCTTTAAAAATAGGCATAATGATCAGCCTATAATCTGCTAAAATCTATACTCATCATGAATGAATCAAACCTCTTGTACCAAAACCTTGGTGCTTGTTTTAAACCATACAATGATTTTTCAACCTACAAACAAGATTCACCTTTCCTTTTTCCTTAAACCTTCAAATTTCTGTATATAAATCTTCTTAGAGAGATCACCATGCAGGAAGGTTATTTTAACATCTAATTTTTCTAACTCCAAATGAATACTACCAACTAGAGCTAAAAATACTATGACTATACTCAGCCAATCGAGCTTTATATATTCATAAATTATCATTTATATCCCTTTTCAACTTGAAGATCCACTTGTGTCTAATAGATTTTATTTCTTTGGATAATGGAACAAGCTCCCATATCTTATTTTTATGAAGAGCTTCCATCTCCTCTTATATAGAAGCTCTCCATTTGTCTGCACATTCTTCTTCACAAGTCTCTTGATATGAAATAGTTCACCACAATCAGTTAGTAATGTATAACCAAAATTACAAGTAGGAGAGTATCTTTAGGTTATTTGGATTCTCTACTAGATCTTCTAACAAGGGCTGATATTTCACCCTATGGTTAATTGGTTTGTTTTTCATCTTGATGATCTTCTTTTGGTTGTTCTTCATCTAGAACATCTAGATTATCATCATGGTTTTCTACCTCTATTAGAATAAGTTTAGTACCTTGTTTTTCTTCACCTATTTTCATTTTTTTTGCATTAAAAAACATATCTCAGCTAACTATAATCTCATGGGAAGTAATATCCCATAACCTGTACCCCTTTGTACCTTCTACATAACCAAGAAAAATATTTTTTATTGACTTCTTTTCAAATTTATTTCTACAATATGGAGAAATGAGTAATCACATGGTTTACCTTTCCATATTTCTTTATAAATTTTATTATCAAGAGTAGTAGCGAGTGATCTATTGATTAAGAAACAAGTTGTGTTAATAGCCTCATCCCAATAATTCTTCTCCAAACTAGAAGTGCTCACCATATATTTACCTCGCTCCATAATTGTACACTTCTTGCATTTAACAATACCATTTTTTTCCGTGTCCTGGCAAGTGTCAATTGTCTTGCAATTCCATGTTCAATACAAAATTGGTTAAATTTTTCTAAACAAAACTCACCTCTATTATTTATTCTTAGACATCTTATTGTCTTACCTTTTTTATTCTCTATCAGAGCCCTAAACCTCTTTAAATAAGGCAAAACTTCAAATTCTTCTTGAGAAGATAAATCCACACCTTATTGGAATATAAATATATAAATGAAACAAAATATGATGAACCACCAATAGATGTTATAGGGGATTCACAAGTATATGGATGAATTAAATTCAATACATATTTTCTTTTGGTACAACTTCTAGAAAAAATATTTTGTTCTATTTTCTAAACAAGCAATGTTCAGAAAAACTCAAATCTGTAGATTTTGCACTTGGGAGAATATTTCTATCTAATAGAACCTTAAGACCTCATTCAGTCATATGGCCTAGCCTTTGACACTAGGTTGTTAATGAGTCCATATCTACATCAGATACCACAACATCCTCTCCATTATTATTTTTTCCAACCAACCTATATGGATTGCCAATTTTTTCTCATTTTAGCACAACCAAGACTCTCTTTTTTACCTTCAGAAAACTATTTTCACCACTAAATCAAAAACCTTGTTCATAAAACACTCCAAGTGAAATAATTTTTTCTTTAAACTAGGTACATATCTGAAATGTTGAATAGTTATAATTACTCTACCAAACATCTTAATTGTTACCTCTCCTTCACCAATGGATCCATATGAGTTGTCATTTCCCATGTAAACCACACCTCCATCACAATCCTAGTAAGCAGAAAACTAGTCTCTATGAGGAGTCATATGAAAGGTGGCACCAAAATAAAGAATCCAAACATGAAATAAATATTTTCTCAGATTGGTAGTTAATACCTCTTCTTCTTCCAACGGTGTTTGAACTTCTGCAATATTTTCTTCAGATGTTGGTGTACTAGGATTCTCCTTGGTTTCTGTTGCAAACTTTCAATCCTTCTTGACATGTCCATTTTTTCCATAGTTCCAACACTTTACCTTTTTCTGCCCTTTGGATTTGGAATGGTTTTCCCATGCCTAGTATTGTTTCTTTCTTGAGTTCTAGCTCTAGAAACTAGAGATTCATTTGAAGAATATCCTTGAGATTTATTTCACCGTTAATCTTTAGAGATTAAAGCATCCACCACATATTCAAAGACTAACTACCCACTTGGTGTAGAATTATTGAGATTCATTACTAGTTAGACTTTCAGGTAAGGACCATACTAATATTGTTTCCGCAACTTCATCATTTTTAACTCCCACTAAACCCAACTCTCATGTCAGTGTGTTAAAATAATTTAGATGATATATGAATGAGAAATTGTAGCACATCCTTGAATTATAAAATTTCCTTCATAATTTTTTTTTCTATTGATGTCTTCGTCTCATACAACTTTGCAAGCTTATTCCATAAGTCATGAGAAAATTTCTCCTCTGCAACATTAAACAGAACTGGATCTGCTAGATATAACTAGATTATCTCTCTTGCTATGTTATCCATCATATCCAATATGATGTGCTCATATTTATAGGTTTTGATGCCACCCCTATAAGAGCTCTATTTTTGTGTGTGTGTGTGTGTGTAAACTTACAATTAACAAAACTGCATGAAACATTAATTCAATCATAATATCAATTTGAATTCAATAGATCTATACTAATTCAAATTCAAATTGAAATGATTGAGAGTGTCTCATAGATCTCTAACTAAAAGTACTAAAATAATGCTCTCGACTACAAAGCAATCCTAAAGTGACAACTCCTAGAATGAGAATATTAATGATCTAAGATTATGAATTGATGCAAAGCTAAGTTAATTGATACAAATTAAGCTAGTCTTGATGCTCAAATCCTTCTAAAAACTCTCGAGAATTCTCCATTATGATATCACTAAATGCAATTACCAATTCTCCTCCAAAGATAGTGGATGCAAATTAACTATAACTATGATGCTTGAATGAAATTTGATTTTGAATACTTTACTCTAATTACGCATCATATTTATAGGATTTACCAAGGGGTAGGGGGTAAGTTAAGATAACCTTGATTAGACATAAGGTTGAGTTGTGTTTGTTGAGGTGTCTAATTTGGAGGGATGAGATTGATCCTTAAGATTGGGTTGTCATGATATACAATCCTTTTGGTGATCCATGTGCTCACTTTACTATTTTCCCATTGGTTGATTAATTTTTCGTCATGTAGTGGTGGGTGATAAATATTAGGATTTAATTAATTGAAAAGAATTGATTACTTTAGCCATGATTGATTTATTGAATTAAATTTAGTCAATTGATGAACTATGTCATTAAATGATTAATTCAATTACATAGTTATTAAATTTATTATTTTTAATTAATTCAAAATGACTTGTATTTGATTGTTTTTTTTTTTTTGCTTTGAGTGGTTTTGACCAATTTCAGGTGTATACAAATGCCCCTCTTTAAATAAATGTGTGAAGAGCATCATGAACCATAACTAATTAAATGTTTGAAGATGATAATTTGATGATCACCAAAATGCAGAAAGATAATGCAAGACATTAAATCAGTTAATGGATTGTATTTTCATTGATATCAAATTGATATAATCTGATTGGTTATATAAAAAGTGTAAAAGAATTCAAATAACCAGAGAGATAAAATTTATGCTATCAGTAATGTATAGAAGTTCAGTATTCACAAAGTGACAATAGACACCGACAAACAAGTGCACACCGACAGATAGAGAACCCTGAGAGGAAAGTCACAGTCATGCCTGAGCAAGAAAACTAACAACCATTACCGATGAGAAGAATCACAAGCATTAACGATGGACAACTTCTTAGCATTATCGAAGGAGATAAAAATAGTGTTACCTGATAGACAGACAACCTTGACGAAGATACATGCAAATAACTGAAGTGTTGACCAAAGCTAACAAAGAGTTGAAACACTGAAAGGAACTGAAGTTCAAAAATGAAAAAAGACTTAGCTGGCAAGAGCTAAAGAAGGAGTTAACTAGTTGTTAACATTGTTTCCATTAACAAGTTAAATACCGAGGTAAGTGAAAGATTTAAAGTTTTTTTATTCCACTTGCCAAGGAGAAATCTACAAGACAAAACTGAAGTAAAGATTTAAAGAAAGATTGGCTAAGATTGCGGATCACACCAAGAATAAGAAAGTTGAACTATAGAGCCTCCCTCATTTCCCTTTTATGATTGAAATTATGAGAGGTGTAGATTGAGTTATTATTGCAGTATGACCAGGTAGCACCCTTGTGAGATTGTACCTCAGGTCAATCTATGTCTACTTGAGTTAGGTGAACTGCCTTAGACTTGGGATGCGTTGTGAAATCCTATTAAGATAGGACTATTTGAGATGAGTTTTTGATGTTGTTTAAATCTAGTGAAAGGCCTTTATGTGAATTCAGTATGATACATTATGGATTTATACTTTATTTGATCAAACTAGATTTGATCATTTAGACTCTAGATGCACAGTATCTTATGATGCTCATGATGATTAGTTTTATGATATAATTATCAATATTTTTCATTTATAGTTATTTAGATTTAATAAAAATGCAGTGGATTGTATATGCTTAGGTGATTTATAAGGAAATTGTGATGTGAGTTAGTTATGATGCAATGTGATTTCTATTATGAAACAAAAGTTAAATGCTTAAATGATTTTATAAATGCACATGATCTTACGAGTTAAATTGAGTTTGTATATGTTTCATAAAGGTTTTGAATAATGTGTATTTCATTATGATGTATATTATATTTTCTTGGACTACTGATATTTGGATTTAGTGTGCAGGGAATAAGACCATGGTATTGAAATTGGGGAGCCAAACATAGGTATATGTGAACTCAGTTTAAGCCAAGGTTGCGTCTAATGAAAGACAAGACCTCGTTGTATCATGATTTAATTTGTAAACGTAAATGTTTGATTGTTGAAATTTAGTTCTTAAATATTATTTTCATATTTATTTTCTTTGTGTTTATGCCCAAGTGGATATGACATGTGTCTAGTGATGTGTAAATGTTTGTGTGTGTCACTTGACACTTGTGAATGTACTTAATACCATGACCTATCCACAAGGGGATTGGGTGTCCACCTACCTAGGAAAGTACCAAGTAGATCCCCATGTATTTTTCCTTGTTTAGAGAGCTGGAGGTGAGGTAACTTCAATTTAATTTCGTGAGTATGCTTTTAGTAGACTTTTGGAGGGTTAGAAAGGTGCCTAGGGGTGTTCTAGGGTCATTTTTAGGTAGCCCACTTGATATACCTATGGGTAAGGGTCATTTTAACCCTAGAATAACCTTTGGTTGACCAAGAGACCCTTCCAAAAGTTGGGTTCCCAAGTTGGACGAAAATCAACTCTTGTGAAGCTTGATCTTGGAAAGACCACTCTTCCATTTTGATGCAAAGACCATACTCACCTTTTTGAGTTTCCCCTTTTTGGATCCATTTTTGGAAAGTTGTAAGAGACTTAGGGAAGAGAGACCAATTGGAGGTTTTCCTTTTCCCCATGAGTTATAGTGGCCTTTTTAGTGGGGAATCTCCATGTTGGAGAGTTTGAACACCCACTCTCTATCTTAGAGACATGGCTAGTTTTGGAGAAGCTTGGAGAAGGAGACATAGGACAGAGGGAGTTTTTCATCAAATGTGTTCCTTAAACTTGGATCTAGGTTGGTGGCACTAACACTTTGTGCTTGTTGTATTCACTTGTTTTGCATATTGGTATTAGCATTATGTTGGTTTGAAAATTACTTGTTGTAAGAAATCCTTTCATGTTAGTTTATGTGTTGTGATGGAGGTTTCGAGTTTGGTTTCCTTCTTGTATTGTGATTTTCTTTTGTGTTGTGTTGAATGCATTTGTGACTGGGAGTCTCAAGGCCCACTCACCTTTGGGAGGGAAGAGTAGCCTTGGGGGTGAAGGTATAGTGACAGCCCATGGGTGTAGAGTCTCTCCTCAAGGAGGAGAGGGAGAAAACATGGAGTATGGGCTCCATGAAGTCAACCCACCTTGTTTATTTTGGGGGTCATAAGGGAGTTGTTTATGGCTTGAAGCCTTGGAGGGCATAAGGGAGTTTTTGTGCACTTGGGAAGAGATGAGAAGATGTTATTTTTTGATGTCTTGTGAAGGCTATTTTGTTTCTTTCTTTGGATGGCTTTCTCCCCTTGGGCACTTGGTCCACTTCACCCCATTGTTGGGTCAATATGTGGCCCATTGTGACAGCCATGGTTGGGAGATTTTTGCGTATTGTTGTTATTTTTAAATCCTTGTTTCTTGCTTGTGTGTTTCCTACCTATATTTGGTTCCCCAAGCTCAGGCGTGGCCTCTTAGAGGCATAGGATGGGATGTGAGCATCCCATGGTATTTTAAAACTCTTTCTTTTGCAGATTTTTGGTTATCTTTGAGCTCTTGAGGATTGAAGAGAAAAGCTTGAGAAAAAGGATTTACATGTTCTACTTATTTTTGTAAATGTAATAGCCAATGTGGCTAATGTATTGAGACCTTATTCATTACGTGAAAGGAAGGCTTGAAAGTTCTAGGAATAGAAGATAAAATAGATTTTGTATGAGTATAATTTTTTTTATTATGTGTAGAGAAAGTTTAGTGAGGAGAATGGTTCCTTGAAATTTGTAATCATCCATGTATTTTGAAAAGGAAACAAATAGAAAAAAAAACAAAAAAGCAAATAAACTCATTTTGTATCTTCTTATCTTAAAGCATGAGTTCATTTGAAAATAATATTTACATTTATATGTGCATGTTTCTTTAAATTTTGATTATAGCAATGAAAGAATTTTCCCCATTTGATCCTAAGAAAATAAAATGATACATAATATATCTAGAAACATTTAAATAAACATGCATATATGCATATGTAAAAGTCTCTCCTACATATACATATATGCATTTTCATTTACTTGCTCTCTGTTATTTTAATATATATATTCTGTCATTTAAATATTATTTTATTATTCTGTCATCTTATAAATGTTGAAATACAAAGATAAACAAATATACACATTTTGTCATTTAAATATATATGTTATTTTATTATTCTGTCATTTTATAAATGCTTAAATACAAAGATTAACAATGCATCATTTCTATCATTTAAATATATTCTGTTATTTTGTTATTATGTCACCTTAACATATATTCTATTATTTTATTATTCTGTCATTTTATGAATACTAGATTAATACAAAGATTTTATATATATATATATATATATATA
>MU227574.1:1027701-1057178 GCA_018584345.1 Thuja plicata | reverse complement strand
TCCTCTGCCTATGATAGGTTTAGGAGTGTTATCTCCAAATCTAACCATACCACCTTTGTATTTGTCTAGATGAACAAATCTGTCTTTGTCACCTGTCATGTGATGCAAGCATCCACTGTCAATGATCAAATCAGTTCTGACATCTACTTTGGAAATTAAGGCTAAATCTTGTTATTCTTCTTTATCTACAATGTCCATTTCTTCAAGTAACATTTCCATGTCTCTAAGGGCAACGAATCCAATTTCATCTTCTCCTGAATCTTCATCAGTTACACCTTCTTCAGCATGGTAACATTCCTTCCTATATTTAGGTTTATAATTAGATCTGAACTTCTTGACTCTTGTGGGACACTTAGATGCAAAGTGACCAATCTTATTGCATGAAAAACACTTGAATGGAATCTATCCTTCATACTTTCCTTTTCCTTTCTTTTCTCTCTTAGCAATCATGGAAATTATCTCTTCTAGCTCTTCATCAGTTTCTTCATTCTCATTATGACTATAGATGTGTGAGGATTTCTTACCGTGGATTGAAGCTTTGAAGGCTGTTTCATTCTTAGGTTCAGTCTTTAATCTTGATATCTCAAATGCAGAGATTTTGCTGATCAAAGTCTCTCTCTTGAAGTCTTTAGAAAACTGCATGGTCGCATCTAGAATGTTGATTTTGCTTTCATAGTCTGCTGTCAATGTAGTCATTAACTTGTCCATTATGTCTTCTTCTAAAATTTCTCCTCCATTGTTTCTAATTCCAGATACTGCTTTGTTTATCCTCTGATTTTAAGCTCTAATTTTTTCTTCAGGTAACATTTCAAGAATATTATATTTCTTTTTCCATGTCTTTCTGTGCGCATTCTTTGCTTGGATGTCTCCTTCAAACATATCTTCCAAATACTTCCATATGGTATAAGCTTGGTCAACTTTCTTGATCTCATAAAATTCATTGTCTGATAAGGCACTGATTAGGGCTTCTTTGGAAATTGCAATATTGATAAATGTTTCCTTTTGTCTATTATTAGCATCATCCTTTGCAAGGTCTTTCAAAGATGGAATATCAACTTCTTGTGTAGCAATCTCAAAGATCTCAAAGCCAACACATTATAGATGTGTTATCATTTTGTTCTTCCAATCCAGATAGTTCTCTCTATCAAACTTAGGAATCTCTTTTTTGAAGTATGCCATCTGATCTACCTTAAGCTATTAGGCTTTCTCTCCAAGGCACTTGGCTCTAATACCAATTGTGAGAATAGTTCAGGGATAACTGAGAGGGGGGTGTGAATCAGTTATTAGAAACTTTATCTTTTTTTATACTTATTAATCCAGATTGATACAAAGTAAATTTACATTCAGATAAAAAATTACACAACACATCAATTTGGTTACGGGGAAACCAATTGGTAAAAACCCCAATGGGAATTAGTATCCACAAAGAAGTATACTGTTTATAGTAATCCCTGTTAAAAGATCTTTCAACCCTGTTAGGAGTTGTTCATTACAATGTAGTAGTATAGTGATCTAGTTAAGGGTCTGAACCTATTTGGAGTCTTTTACAATAACCTTGTTAGGGGTGGAGGACTCACTGTCCAAGTGGTGAAGGCTACAACCTTCTAGTTATTTGATACACACTATATCAACAAGGTGAACTAATGTTTGTGACACTGTTTGTCTGATCAGCTCCTTTTTGTGCACCGATGCTTTAACCTCTTGTAAACCACTAAAAAAATATTCTCTGTGTTCTGAAAGCTTCTACTTCAATATCTATATTATCAACATATGATAAATATAGCTTTGCTTCTTTAACACTCTGCTCTGCTTTTCTTATCTCTGTATTTTGCAACTCTTCTTATCAAAAATGACCTTCTATAAGTACATACACCAAGTATGAGATCATGGGACCTGTAAGAAAAATCTTCATAACATCCTTGTCAGCTCTACTAAGCGCACAAGCATAATTACAACCATGCAAGTATAAACTGAATAGACGCGTCGCTTCACTAAGTCAGCTTCACCAATTTAACCATAACTTTGCAATCTTCATGAAACACGTTTGGTGCCTTTAGATTAATATCAACAACTCATAAATAATCATGAATATACACACACATATCCTAAAGATAGGTGCAACTCAATAAACACGTTACATACATCGGCCTTAAACCATTATTCCTCCAGAACTGTAACCGGCAATAACATAATTACATATCTTTTCTGAAACATCATATCTGGGTCTACATGTATGAAAATAGCATAATAAACATGTCAACAACATGTATCTATCCACACAAGTCTTCATTTCATCATATGGATAAGTACATACAGAAGTACTGCTGTGTATTATATGTTGTCATCAATGATGAACATACAATCAATCAACTGTTCAGAATCAAATCTCTAACACAATTAACATATCAAAGATTCCAGTCATACATGCTAAGACTAAGAATATATAAATCAAGTATCATTACTTAAGAGAACAAGTGAAAGAAAAATAAATGATACTGGAATATGTTCAATCAAAGGAACAATTAGCTGACATATTCAGCAAGCCATTACCGAAAGATACAATTGACTACCTGAGAAAGAGACTAGGGGTCCAACCCTTGTCTATTAGTCAGTAAAATGACTAGGAGATTGCATCAGCCTATACACAAATCAAAAGATCATTCATGTAAATGCAAGAAAAGAAATGGACACCAAACATACATCTATACACAACAAGGTACAAATCTACACTGAACACTAGAGATAATTTTTGGCTAATACAAAGCTATGTTGCTGATGGAATAAAAATTCAAGGAATATATAATAAAAGGAGAAAGATATAACTTTGGAATGTGTACTTTGGCATTGTTGTCAAAGGGAGAGAATATCAAGATGGGAGAGATTTGAAGGGAGAAATTATATTGAGAATATCCAAAGGAGAGAGAAGGAGAGAGATTATCTTGAGAAGATCCAAAGGAGAGAGATTATATATATACATATGAAATATCCATCAAAGGGAGAGGAATATCAAAAGGGGGAGAAGTATCATGAGAAAGATAATACATACAAAGGGAGAGACTGCTATCAAAGGAAAAAAAGATTATCAAGAAGAAGAACAGTCAAAGGACAACACAGATCAAAGACAAAAACTATTACATCTATCCAGTGAAGGGATTGAAGATTGAAGAAAACACTCTACAAGAAACAAATATAAGCTATATGAGCTTACCAAGAGCCATACATTTGTATTAGTTATAGAACAAAAGATTGGTAGTTTGATGAACTTAAAAATTTTATATTTCATATTATATTAGTAATAATATAGTGTGATAATGTAGTGTGTTTCCATCAATGCCAAAGGGAGAGATTGATGAACCATAACTAATTGAATGTTTGAATATGATAAGTTGATGATCACCAAAATGTAAAAATATAAAGCAAGATATTAAATCAGTTAATGGATTGTATTGTCATTGATGTCAACTAGATATAATATGATTGGTTATATACAAAGTGTCAAAGACTTCAAAGAACTAGGGAGATAAAGGTTATGCTATCAGTAATACATAGAAGTTTAGTATTCACAAAGTGACAACAGACACCAACGGACAAGTGCACACCAACGAATAGAGAACCTTGAAAGGAAATTCATAGTGATACCCGAGCCAGAAAACTGAAAAGTATTACCGATGAGCAGAAGCACAAGCATTACCAAAGGACAACTTCTCAGCATTACCGATGGACAAAACACAAGTGTTACCTGATGGACAGATAACCCTGACGGAGATACCCAAGAAGAACTAAAGTTTTTATGGAAGCTAACAATGAGTTAAAACATAGAAAGGAACTGAAGTTTAGAAATGACAAAAGACTTAGTTGGAAAGATCTAAAGAAGGAGTTAACTGGTTCTTAACATTATTTTCATTAACAAGTTAAAGCTAGAGATCAGTGAAATATTTAAAGTTGTTTTATTCCAGTTGTCAAGGACAAATATATGGGATAAAACTGAAGTAAAGATTTAAAGGAAGATTAGCTAAGATTGTAGATCATGTCAAGAACAAGAATGTCAAGAACTAACAAATGATGATATCATGTCTATATAGAGAATCTAATTCATTATGAATTAGGGGAGTAAATAGAGAAAAAGGATGATGGAGAGAAACTGATGAAGAACAACTTCATATAGTCCTGATCAATCAAGCTAAATAATAGAGCTATATTTCTACAGACACCAAGAAAGAGAGCACAACATCACAAAGAAGAAAGAAGTGGAGAAAATGTATTGAAAAGATACATTGATCAGAAAGGTATAATGAGCTTACAATAGATCTAAAAATCTGCAAGTCTATAGTTGTATATGTGAACATATCATTTACTATTTCAATTTAACCATTGGATTAGAAAGTCTCTTAATCGAGCAAGAGTTAACAATCCTTTCTATATTGAGATGCATCCCAAGGAGTATCAAAATTTTTGATCATGAAGATAGCATGAGATGCCAAATACTATTTGACAAACTATTCTATTTAAATCCTCTAATAAATTTACACCTAACAGTGTGTTTTTAACCTTTAACAGGGTTGGCTCTTCACTGAGCTCACTTCAGAAGAGTGAAAATTTTGGGTTACCAGTCCCAAGCAGTTTTTCCCTTAACAAGGTTTAAACATTAAAAATCCATGTGTCAAATGTGTTTATGAGTCATTACTTTAGTGTTTTTCATTACACATAACTAAATCTAGATTAATTGGTATACACTAAGTCATTTACTATATTTTAGTGAATGAAAGACTGCTAATCAATAAACAGTAAGAATAAGGATTAAAAGTGAACTCTGAGCAGTAGTTATTTGATAAGTTTATTTCAAGGCATTCATCTTGTAGGACTGAAGATAACTAGAGGCTTAATATTGTGGTACTAAGTTTTTGGATTGATTTATTGGAATATCTTTGAGGCCACTGATTCACCCCCCTCTCAGTTATTCTAACAGAACATTGGTCAAAAGAGTACCTAATTTGATGTCTGATCTCATGTCAAGATGCATATTTTGATGATGTGATGTTGTCTCTATGATGTTAAAACCTTGATAGAGATCCTTGATTTTGATTTGGATTGATTTGAATGCCCCAGTGATGATTTTGAATTTTCAGCATTCCATGTCATCGATTTATTTTCGAATTTCCTTGATTCAATTAATTTCACATCCTGGTGATCATATGACCCCTCGGGAAGGAATCAAAATTATTCTATTTGAATTTGATTATTTTTCTAAAAAAATTATTAGATTCCAATTTTGATTAAATTTGGATTTGAAAGATAATTGTCCCTATTGGATTAGATCATTGCTGTGTCTCACAGACTAGATTGTATGTGTTTTTTATGAATGAGTCAACATTTTTTATGTGTATTTTGATATCAAATGATAGAATTTGATATTTAAACCTCATGATATAGAGAGTCAAAAACAGATGTTTCTCGCCAATATTAATAGAAATCTAAATTGAGCGGATAATTTGGTTGATGATTGACTTCTTAGGATGATCAATAAATGATTTACTAATTAATTTTTGATTTGATAGGCTTACTTAGATGTCTTGATGATGTGTGATCAAGTAGATATCTAGATGAGACAAGATTAGTGACTGATGGGACAAGTGGTACATGTGTCATCATTTTGATGAGCTATCCTATAGATTCAAGAGGTAGCCATGTTTAGTTCCTATTATTGATGATATCAGATTTTTTTTTATGATGATGTATACATTTGACTTTGAGGATTTTTTATGTACCTTTGATTATGTATCTTGATGTAAAATGATATAGACATTGATGTATCTTGATATGGACTTTGATAGATTTCCCACCCCCATGATTTATTCTTGTTAGGAATAAGGTGTCTCAACCTTGTATATTTCCTTACATTTGATATTTTCCAAATGTCAGTACTTTGGACAATGTGTAAGGTAATCATGACTGAAATGGTTATGACAGATTCCTATGATGGTCATTAATATTTTTAAGAGCTAATTGTGGAAGTTTTGATTACGGGTGAAGACGTGCAAGATGTGGCAACTAATCAGTTGAGTACTATACACTCCTACAATCATGGGGTTCGGGGCATCACCTTGAAAAAAAAATTTGGGTTCCTATTTTCTCAGAGAATGGTAAAACCCTAATACGACTGCCTTTGGAAGTTGCCCTAAAAAGTGAAGCGCATGATATAAGAATTTTTTAGGGTTGCGAATCAGAGAGAAGTTAGTGTATTGTTGGAACATTTTTATACTGTTGAATTTGTCTTCAAGTGTCGATTATCTCCTGAAAGAACTTGTATTGCAAGTGTATTGTAAACAGTATTAGTTTTGATTAATACATTGTGTAGGTTTTGGAGTATTGGGGTTTTTTACCAAAAGGCTTTCCCCAGGTTGAATCATTGTGTCATTCTCATTTTTTTATGTATGCATGTTATTGTATTATCATTCTCTAATTACTAAGGGTTAAATCTAAATTTGCATGATGCTCTTCTCAGGAGTATAGTGTAGGGAACTATTTTCCACACACTTAGTTTCCTTTTAGTTGGTATCAGAGCCTGGCCAATTTTGGTTCTATTTGTTAGGGTATGGGTTTTTTGAGCTAATCTCCAATTCAGTGGGAGTATTGTTGTAGAGTATTCATAACCTTATTGCAAGAAGAGATGGTAGGTTCTTCATATAGTAGAATGGAGGTGGAAAAGTTCAATGGCACAAACTTTGAGTTGTGGAAACTCAAGAAGGAAGACATGGTCATAGATGGTGATGTATGGGAGGCAGTTGATAATGATATCAAACCAGTAAACATGCCTCAAGCAAATTGGGATCTCAAGGATCAGAAAGCTAAGGATCTCATTAGACTTTGTCTAGCAGAATCTGTTCTCCTGAATGTTCTTGATGAGAAGACCGCAAACAAATTATGGACACAGCTTGGGTCTATGTATTAGGCCAAGTCCATAGTGAACAAATTGTTCATGAGAAAGAAGTTGTATTATCTAATAATGGAGGAAGGAGGATCCATTGCAAATCACCTAAACTCATTTAACATGCTAATTACATAGTTGACATCAACTGGTGTCAAGTTGGAGGAGGAGGATCGATGTATGACCCTTCTATGTTCCTTGCTAGATTCATGGGACCATCTTGTGATGGCCCTAGGGAGTACTATTGTCACTTTCCAAATGGATGATGTGGTGTCTTCATTGTTATCTGAAGAGATGTGAAGAAAGACTTCTGATTCAACCAAGGAAGCCCTTGCTATTCATGGTAGATCCAAAGACAAAGGAAAGGAAAATGACAATAAGTCTGAAAAGGGTAGATCCAAATCCTATGGGAAATCTAAGGTAACATGTTGGAACATGTTGGAACTATGGTAAGACTGGGCAGTTCCGTAAGGACTGCAAAGAGCCAAAGAAGAAGAAGAAAAGTCCAGATTCATATTCTGAAAAATATCAAGAAGATGGTGATGCTTTTGTCGCAACCTTGGCCACTCATGCATCTGATGATGTGTGGCTGATTGACTTAGGTGCTTCTTTCCACATGACCTCATCAAATTTGGTTCTCAAAGTACAAGGAGTTTGATGGTGGAAAGGTGTACCTAGGTGTTGATTCTCACCTAGAGATAGTTGGATGAGGAAGAGTCACTATAAGATTCCCTAATGGATGAGTAAAGGGGATCAATGGGGTAATGCACATCCCAGGTTTGGCACAAAACCTGTTATCTGTAAGTATGTTGAATGATGCAGGTGTGCAAGTTGGTTTTTTGAAAGATGGATGCAAGATGATTAGAGGAGCTATAGTGCTCATGAAAGGTACTAGGAGAGGTACCCTATTTTAGCTGGATGCTTTCACTTCATAGTGTAATAGTTCTTCTATCTCAAGGAAGAGAGCAGAAGTCACTTCATCTCCACCATCTGAACCAACAGTGAAGAAGTGTATCATAATGGGTTCCGATGGTAGTGCAGGAAGTGTACCTAAGGGCGCTAACACTGTGGAAGGCAAACTTCTTGTAGAAAAAGACAATGTTGTGGCATATGAGATCTGGCCACATTGGTGAGAAGGGTCTCAAAACCTTGAAAAATAAAAACCTCATTGAGGGGTTAAATGATTGTAGTCTTGAGTTTGACTTTTGTGAGCACTGTGTTTATGGTAAGCAAAATTGTGTTCAATTTTACTCCAGTTCTCACAAGTCTTCTAGTAGTTTGGATCTTAACCATTCGGATGTGTTTGGTCATGTTAAAGTTCCTTCACTCTCCAAATCTATATATTTTGTATCTTTTATAGATGATTATAGTAGAAGGACATGGATTTATTTCCTTAAAAGAAAAACACAAGTTTTCTATCGGTTCAAGGAACTTAAAGCTCTCGTAGAGAATCAGACTTGTAAAAGAATTAAGTGTGTGAGAACTGACAATGGTGGTGAGTTTTGTTCGGCAGAGTTTGAATAGTTTTGTAAAGAATGAGGGATCGAGAGGCATAAGACAACTCCCTATACCCCACAACAAAATGGAGTTATAGAAAGAATGAACATGACACTGATGGAGAAGGGTAGGAGTATGCTTAGTGGAGCTAGCCTTGAACAAAGGTTTTGGGCTGACGCTATGGCCATTGCTTGCTATCTAGTTAACTGATCTCCTACATCAGCTCTTGTTGGTAAGACACCCTTGGAGGTGTGGTCTGGTAAGAAGCCTTTAGTTAGACATCTTCATTTTTTTGGTTGTGAAGCTTGTGCACATGTGCCTAAGGAGAGAAGATCTAAGTTGGAAAACAAGGCTGTAAAATGTATCTTCATCAACTACAGTGTTGGTGTGAAAGGATACAAGCTTTGGGATCCTATGATTGGTAAGGTGTTGTATAGTAGAAATGTTATTTTTAGAGAGCTAACACCTTCTCCTATTTTTCTACAGCTAGATGAAAAAGAAATGAAAGAAGATGTTGTTCAGTTGCCTCCTACCCCTAAGAAGACTGAACAGAGAGACCGTGATGGATCTGATGATGAGGAGAGCTCTAGCAGCTCTAAAAATTTAGAAGAAGAGGTAAAACAACCTCAACCTTAGCCCTTGAGGAGATCCACGAGAGAAAGAAAGCAGCTAGAGAGGTTTGGATTTTATATGTTAGATTCTAGTTGTGCTTATGCCTTGATTATAAACACTGATGAGCCTAGATCTCTGAAACAGGCTATAGGTATGAAAGATGCAAGTTCCTAGATTGAGGCCATGGATGATGAGATGGCTTCATTAGAGAAGAACAAAACATGCAACCTAGTACCTTTTCCTAAAGGACGGAAACCTGTTGGATGCAAATGGGTGTTTAAGAAGAAATTATGTGTAGATGGTAGTGTTGAGAGGTACAAGGGCAGATTAGTTGCAAAGGGGTATTCACAGGTGGAGGGAATTGATTATGGTGAAATATTCTCTCCTGTTGCAAAGATTACATCTATTAGATTTATATTATCTCTAGCAGCATCGTATGGTTTAGAGGTAGAATAGATGGATGTGAAGACATATTTCCTTCATGGTGATTTGGAGGAAGAGATCTATATGTCACAACCTGAGCACTATATTCAAAAAGGTAAAGAGTCTTTGGTTTGCAAATTAAAGAAGTGTCTGTATGGTTTGAAACAATCTCCTAGGATGTGGTACCTTAAATTTTATGCCTTTGTGTTGTCGATTGGTTTTCTGAGATTGAAATCAGATCATTGTGTTTATTTCAAAGTTGACAATGATCGCCTTCTTATTATTGCATTATATGTTGATGATATGTTGTTGATTGGGAAGGGTATGGGTATGATTTCTGATTTGAAGTCTTAGTTGTCAGCATAGTTCGAGATGAAAGATCTAGGGGTAGCCAGGTATATTCTGGGTATGGAAATTAGCAGAGATAGGTCTAACAGAAAACTTTGGTTGAGTCAGAGTAAGTATGTGAAGTCTATCTTGGATAGGTTTAGCATGGCAGATTGCAGACCATTGTGTGTTCCTGTTTCTATGGGAACAAATTTATCTGTGGATGATTGTCCAAAATATCCTAGTGAGGTGGAGGACATGAGAAAAGTACCTTATGCAAGTGCAGTTGGAAGCCTTATGTATGCTATGATATGTACTAGACTAGACATTGCCCAAGCAGTGGGAGTGCTAAGTCGGTTTATGGCTAAACCTGGACGGGTACATTGGGATGTAGTTAAGAGAGTGTTTAGATATTTGAAGGGTACATTAGAGTATTCTATATGATATCATGGAAACTCTTCTGGAGCTTCGCATTCAGTTTGTATTCATGGGTTTGTGGATTCAGATTGGGAAGGTGACATTAATAGCAGGAGATCCACCAGTGCCTATGTGTTCACTATGTTTGGTGGTGCCATCAGTTGGTTGAGTAAGCAAAAACCTATGGTTGCTTTGTCCATGATAGAAGTAGAGTACATGGTAGCTACTCATGCTTGTAAGGAATCCATTTGGCTTAAGAGACTGTGTTCAGATGTTGGTGTTGATGTAGGACAAATTACAATTTGTTGCGATAGTCAGAGTGCTATTTGCCTTGCGAAGAATCCAACTTTCCATGCTAGAACCAAGCACATTGATGTGCAGTTTCACTTTGTGAGAGATATGGTAGAGGATGGAAAGGTAAGTTTTTAGAAGGTAGATACAGTAAAGAATGTTGTGTATGCATTGACAAAACCTATGGGCACAGAGAAGTTTAGATGGTGTTCAGAGTCTATGGGCCTCTCGGCCTATAGAAATTAAATCCTGTTATTTCATTTTGGCTCTTACAAGGTGTTCGACAAGTGGGAGAATGTTAGGAATAAGGTGTCTCAACCTTGTATATTTCTTTACATTTGATATTTTCCAAATGTTAGCACTTTGGACAATGTGTAAGGTAATCATGAATGAAATGGTTATGATGGATTCCTATGATGGAGATTAATATTTGTAAGAGCTAATTGTGGAAGTTTCAATGAAGGGTGAAGATGTGCAAGACATGTGGCAACTAATCAGTTGAGTACTGTACACTCTTATGCAATCGTGGGGTTTAGGGCATCACCGCAAAAAAAAAAAATTTGGTTCTTATTTTCTCAGAGAATGGTAAAACCCTAATACGGCTGCCTTTGGAAGTTTCCCTAAAAAGTGAAGTGCATGATATAAGCATTTTTTAGGGTTGCGAATAAGAGAGAAGTTAGTGTATTTTTGGAACATTTTTATGCTACCAAATTTGTCTTCAAGTGTCAATTATCTCCTGAAAGAACTTGCATTGCAAGTGTATTGTAAACAGTATTAGTTTTGATTAACACATTGTGCAGGTTTTGGAGTGCTGGGGTTTTTTACCGAAAGGTTTTTCCCAGGGTAAATCATTGTGTCATTCTCATTTTTCTATGTACGCATGTTATTGTATTATCATTCTATAATTGCTAAGGGTTAAATCTGAATTTGCATGATCCTCTTCTCAGAAGTTTAGCATAGGGAACTATTTTCCGCACACTTAGTTTCCTTTCAATTCTCTTGTATTGATATGATTTGTACTTTGGACATTATGATTTTGATGATATATGACTATGTAGTGGACTTATGATGGATTCATTACTATATGATCTTATGCATATTTTTTGTGGTTTTTTTATGCAAAATGTATGGATATACGATGCATTTATTGATGGTTATGGATATGATGAATATGAGACAATGTATGTGTTGTGGTTCCACAACACATGCCCCATTTAGGCTACTTGGCCTAATGAGGACTCCACTTTTCTTTTAGTCTTTTTTCCTTTTGAGTGGTTTAGAGCCTTTGAAGGTTAAATAAGATCAAGAACCCTGTGAGTCAGATTGTGGGCCCCTGGGGAGGCTCTTGATAGTTTGCTATCATCTTTGGTTTCCTTGTAGGTCTCTTTCCCTCATTTTTCCTTTTTGGTCTTTAATTCTCCTATTTGTTTGAGTTATGAGTGATGAGGATCACTTAACCGAGTATTGTGGAGTTATTCAACTGAGTTATACATGAATACAAAAATGACCCCTATTTTGACCTACAATGAGACAAATACCAAAAAAATATTTTAGAGACAACATTTTAGTGCAAAGGATGACCTTTTCATAATCTACTTCTAGATGAAGCTCAACAATTTGCAAGATCTTTGAAGTTTTAGGTGTGTTTCTAGGTTTTCTTGTTTGTTCAATTAGGGGTAGACACACACAAAACAAAGTGACATTTTCTTGTCTTGGTAGGGAGTGTACGTCCTTCAAATTTTTGTTATTAGATTTGTAACTACAAACACACCTTTTTGTATGGATTCTCTTAGTATGAAAATATTTTCTCATTAACTTAGGTACACACTCAAGTTTTTATTAGGATACGATCATCACCAAGAATACAATGGCTCCAATCATGATGTCGTATTATCTGACTCCAAGCACTAATGACGGCATGATATGATGAGTATCTTGGGGAGGTTACTATCCTCGGAAAAATATTATCACCTTTTGAGGGTGAACCAAGTGGATTCTATGCTATAGAATTTAGTATGGGTCTCCATCTGGATACATCCTTTGCGTTCATGCAAGTGCAATTCAAGTGTATATCCCCACAAAGAACCTTAGCACAAGCAGTCACGTAAACATGATTGACACCACAAGGCCCTACTTTGTGTAGGGAGAGAGCCTAGTATCATCTCAAATGGTATATGAATTTTGAATCCCTAGCCTCAAGAAGTAAATTTGATTAACGCGAGTTGGAGTGGTGTGGCTCACACATCATTCTCACGTGGGTCGTTCCTGGGAGATTTTTTCCTCAACTAGCAGGCCTATCTAAAGTTTATAACAAGTATTAAAATGTATTAGATACAAGGGCCTAGGTTTCTAATTTTCCAAATGGGAAAAGAGCATACTTCCCTACCTTCTCACTTCTCCCAAACTCTCCAAACAAAGTTCATTTACCAAGAATTTTAACTCAAAACCTAATTTGACTTTTGAGTTTCTGATTTTCCCAATGGGAAAAGAGAATAATCCTCTAACTATATTAGAAGTTAAATTAAAATTTAATTTAGATGCATACAAAAATCTTAATCAAGCACAAAGTATAGTCTATTTTGAACGCAACCTGCATGATGAGCATTAGTAGTTTGATGTTTTAGTGTAAATATTTGGCAAGCAATTCTTTAATAGCCTCCTGCATGAACTTGTTAGTTTATTTTTTCTCTATGTTTCTCTGATGACAAAATAGAGAACCAAAATGACGATTTACTGAAAATGAGGAAATGACTACCCAAAATGATGAAATAAACTATAAGTGGTGAAAAGTATACCAGAAAAGTTTTTTTATCTGGTAAACGATATAATATAGTCCAAAAACAACAAAATATAGAAATTATACCCTCTATAAATGATGAAATTAAGAAAGAAGATGACAAAATTAACCTTGGAGACGCTGAAATGAAGTTAGCAGAGGATGAAATGCTCCCAGAAATGCTAAAACAATTACTGGAGACATTGTTTTGCACTGTCTTTTTCCTATTGCGTAGAATAGAGTGTGATCTTTACAAAAATGAGGGCTAATTGCCACATGGTGGGCACCAAAATGTGATGTGTGAAATGTCTATCATGCAAATATCTGAATATAACACTCAATATATCATTATATCCATTCGTTAGTCAAATAAAATCAATTGAAAGCATATAAAGCCAATAGAAATCAAAATTTTGCTTCCTACATAGAAGGTCCACATGAATTATTCAAATTTCTCTCATATTTTAGCATTAATTCATGATGAATTGACAATCTTATGATGGAAGATTCATATAAAATGCATAAATGCATCTAAATTGATCACAATCATGCTCAATTATGCTAAATTAAGTTCCTAAAATGCATCAATTGACAATAATTGCTATGAAAAAGATCTAGATTATGCTTAATTATGCTCCAGAATGAAACTAGCATTAGTTAGCTACTTGAATGCACTATATAAAATTGAGCTTAGAAGGGCCGCATTTATAGATTTATTTTGGAGGAAAAATGGGAATTCAAATTTTAATATGAATTAAATAGTTGTGATTCATCCATGAGGGATGGCTAAGATTGATCCTTTGAGTGATCCATGTGATCGAATCCTATTGGTTGATGAGTTGACTTTGATGCCACTTTGAGGGAATATAAATGTTGTAATTAATTAATTCACTTTAATTAATACTCTAGCCATGTGATTTTTTATTTTGATATGATTAAATAACTAGGCTTAATTAATGAATTAATATCTTTTGATAGATTATCATTTATGTTTGATTATTGATGAATTATGTAATTATTTTTTATTATAATTCAATTACACAATTAGTCTTGGATTTGAATTCGATGTCCGGATTAGGATATAGGGAAATTAATTTCAGGTTTAGGCCTCTGGTTCAACTAGACCAATTTTAGGTGATTACACATATTTATCTCCTCAGTTATGTTTTTTAGTTAACTCTACCATTCTCTCTCCTAACTAATCATTTAAATCTATTATCTATTTAATCTATCTCATCTTCTAATCCACCTCCTCAATTAAACTCCTCAATCAGATCAATTAACTCTTTCATCTATCCAAGCACATGCAATCAGTTGAGCTCAAATCCCACTCACTTTGAGTTTAACTCGTCAATATATTCTCTTAATAGATCCATTTATTATGTCAACATGCAATAATTTGAGTTCAACTCCCATTCACTCTAAGTTCAAATCTTCAATCACATCCAATCAACTCACCAATCATGGAATCTTGACGGGGACCCTGAAAATATTATAAATAGAGAGCTAATTCTCTTAATTTATAAACCACAATTTCTTTGAATTCTCATTCTGGCACATAGAGAACTCATTTTATGAGAGCCCATATTTCTTAGAGAAGGAAAAATCCAAATGAGTAATTTTGGTTTGCATGTTTTTGTGTTTTGATTGATTTTATTATTATTTGATGATTATGCTTATTGTTATTTTCTTCCTCTTTCGATATTAGGAATACTAATTTCTTAATAGATCTCTTTGTGGTTGATATTTTGATGTTATTGCAAGCTTCTATAGGTACCTATTTATCCCTGATTTCCTTTCCATGCCTACCATAGTTTTTTCCTTAACTGGGTTTCCACACAAAATTCTTGTGTCATAATGTTGTGGATGTTTTGTTTATGCTTTTGTTGTTACTTTCAATTATATTTGAATTATGGTTGTGCAATTAGTTTAATAAGGTAAAAAGGTTTTGAAAACTGATTCACCCCCCCACCCCACCTTAGTGTTCCTCAATCCTAATAATTTGTATCAATGCCTTGTGCCTTAAAGGAAATCTAATAGCTTGAGGAAGATCCTGACAGTAAATTTAACAATTTCTAACAGTGTTCAAAGACAACTCTTAGTTGCACTTGAATATCCTGACAAATAAAACTCTCACGACCTTGAATTGGAAAAGAGACTCAAGGATGCTGAAAATTTCATTGAGAATTTGAAGGAATAATTAAATAAACCTAGGGATAAAAGGAAATATGTTTTTGAATATTTGAAGCAAAAAGGAAGCACTAATGATTCAAAATCCTTAAAATAGAAATTGGATGAATGTAAACAAATCATTAAAGATAGAGATAATATGAAGCATGAAATGAAATTTGTGGTAATGAAGATGACCAAGGAGATTGAAATAAAGAAAAATATTGATAAATACTTGAAGGACAAATTTGAGGAGTTTCATAAACATAATTGGGAGGTTGGACAATCATAAAGTGATCTAGAGGAATCTAGACATAAGGAATAGGAACTTGAAATAATTAATGACATAATTAGGAGTATAATTTTTGTAGCAAGTGAATTCAAAGAAAAAATTAAATTTGGCTCAGCGAAGCTTGATGAACACTTTGAAAGCCTAAAATCTAAAGGAGACATACAAGGAATTAGATTTGAGAAGGGAGAAATGTTTGAATCTGGTTAGAACAACACGTTATCATAAAATCAAATGGAAAAACCTAAAAGGACACCTATTAGCCAAACTAATGGAAAAAATTGCAATGGGAGATTATTTCCATGCAAAAAATTTGGTCACAAGGTGAATCAATGCATAAGAAGACCTAATACCACATCGTTTTATGGCTATTGTTACACTTTCTACAACTATGCACACAAATAAAATAAATGCATATCAAAGGAAAAAAAAATGTGAACTAAGGAAATATAACTTGCTACAAATAAAAAAAACTTTGGACATATGGAAAATTACTGCAAATTGAGAACAAATCCAGTGAACACAAGGTATGGAAATGTGATATGTTTTAATTGGAAAAATTATGGTCACATTGCTAGGAATTCCAGATATAATAATATAAGAGCTTTGGTAGAAAGAAATAATGTACAAAATGATAAAGTGGATAAAATAATTGATGTGGAAGATGTTAGGAAGTAGATGAATAAGACTTGGGTGAGAAAAGATCAGATTGAGACTAATATAGGGATCACACTAGAACCTAGTGGAGGAATTTCATTAACAAACTAATTAGGTCAATGACCAAGGGGGATTTTTCATGAAAAAGCTTCTACCTAAGCCCTTAATCAAATAATGCAGTGAATGGAATTGGTATATTCAAATGAAAAAATAGATTAAGGACATGCCTTTGGAGGAAAAAAAAATCCTCCAACCACCAGAATCGGGAACAAATCCACCATAAAACATAGGAGACAAGGCACCATTCTAGGGTTTCAAAGATCTACAAATATCCTCCCAAAACCCCAACTATCATCTCTGCACATAAATGCACTCTAAACCACCCAACCCCTATCCAAGAAACACCTTACAGGTCCACACATCCAATCCAAGAGATTAGATTTAAAAATTTATTTATCTGCACTACACGGCATGGTTCACTGCTTTGACAAACCCAGAGAAAGGATTTAAAAATGTAAATTCTAGTTACAGTAGCTAGAGGTGGCATGGAAATAATCATCAATGGTGCAAATTTAAACTTTATCCAACTTTAAAATCGATCTGTGGATCCTATTTAAGTTACCCAAGCTCCAATAAAATTTGACCTGGACACATGGCAGATGGGCACGATTCCTTAAACATTATTTCTTGATCACCTTTTCTTTAAGGCATTACATAGTATATTCAATTCATTTACATCATCTTTCCTTTTAAATTTCCCTTTCTCTGGCCCCACGAGCATAGGATGACAGGTGTCAGCTAGGTGTAATGCCTCAAAGATTAATCTTCAATCATCTTCAGATTAATACAATGTGCCTATTGTCTCATCAACAAAAACTTTCTTTATCTTTATGTTATCCTTCAGCACTAACCAAAATTGACCTACAACATGGTAGGCAAGAGTGATGCCTTAATGGCTAAAACCCAATTATCTTTCTTTTAAGGCATAACACTGGCCGTCTAATCCATTTAGATTTGCATGGAACTTATCTTCATTAAACTCAGTAGCCATCATCCATGTGTCACTCCCTCGTGAACACGTGGGCATCTTTGTCAATCTCTCATGACCATTAAAACTATGTGACAAGATGCCACATGTCACCCTCTGCCATATCATCGCTACATGGGACCTCAAAACTATCCTTCTTGTCTGCTAGTCAGCTACCACATCACTACCCCAACCTTTGAGTATTCTATGAAAAGGTGCATGCCTTTTAGTCACTTAACCATTGTGCGCTTAGCTATAAAAACATGAAAATCCTCTTTAGCACAGCAAATGTGGGATAAAATCCTTACGCACCTCCAACCTTAGATGGACACATGGCACAATGGTGCAACGCCTTAATGATTAAAAATCCTACATCTCCATATCCAGGAAATGCACTGACCGCATAATCAAAATGAAACTGACTAATCATTAACTTCACCCTAACATTGATCCGGTCCCGCCAACCACCACACATCACCTCAGTGCAATACCTTGATGACTATCTATCGATCATCTCTTAATCAAGGAAATGAACCCACCATAGGATTAAAATAGATCTAAGCACATGATAACCTCCCGTTTAGCCAAAAAGAAAGGTCCTTCCACATCTCATACGGACACTTGTTGCCCAGGCACAATGCCTTAATGGTTAACTTCCTGCATATTTATGTTTGAGGAAATGCGCCAGCTATAGGATTGACTTAAACTTTCTTGGAAGATGTAAAAGGTGAAAATACTTGTGGGAACATAAGAACTTAGGAAAAAATAAAGTACTGCTCTGCTAAGACATAGGAAGTATTAAAGGTATGGCCTTGCCGATGACAACATAAAGACAAATGACTTAAGTTTTTTAAGTTACATGCAAAAGTAACTTGATTTTATAAAAGACATCAAGGACTAGGGTTTTTTAATGAAAGTGAACCAAGGGTTAAGGACTAGAGACCTAAAGCATGAAGAGACAGGCCTAAAACACTTGAAAGAACCATGGAACCACACAAATTTTGACAGTGCTAATAGTATGCATCCTACAAGATAGCCAAATTAGGAAAGAATTATGATTTGTCAGACATGGTGAAAAACTAGCTATTTGCCAACATGAAAATATTAAAGAAGGATAAAAAAGAGGTTAAGTTCGGATCACTACTTATTTATTTATAATTTTATGTTAAGAATTTATTTTTGGGAATAGGTGAAGTAAATTGGAGTACAAAAAGACTAGTAATTTACCAAATTAATGATTATATTCAGAAATTAGGAAATGAAATTAATAGATTATGTGGGGATATTTCAAATAATTTCAAATAAAAGTGCAAGAACATTATCGGATACCCCTGTTGCTAGTAGATAAGTATACACATTGTATTTATTTCTTGTAGACACAGACACATGCAGAATTCAACCTATGGAACCAAGGACATCTTGGGTTCTACCATTCGGTTATGAAGTTATAGAGAAAGATATAAATGGATGTGTTGAATATATATTGAAACAACCAAAGAATATAGTAGTTAATAGATTTGGTATATATGAAGAAGTTTATAAAATTATTACATTACAAATCAAGAAGCCTAAGATTATGAAGAAGAAAGAAAAGATGATAAAGAATCTAACAACTAAGTATGGAAGCAGTGAAGGTGAAAGTAGTAAACAACCAGAGGAGATAGAAGAGAAACCACAAGTAAAGCCCCTACTATCTATTCATGAGATTGCAGATAGTGAAGTTTAGGAGGTAGAAAGAGAAGAAGAAGAAGCCAAACATTACTATGGATGAAGAAAAGTCATTATTTTACCAAATAAAATATTATATAGATGAAATTAACCAATGAAGAAAAGATTTGGAAGAAACACTAACCAACAATGTAACAAAGAAATTGGAAGACAATATTGTAAAACAATTGTTAACCAAGATTGCAGTTTTAAAATTATATATATCAGAGGTTATTGAAAATTTGAAGAAAATTTTGAAGAAATCTATATCAATATATACAATATTGTGTAATTTTGAAGAGTTTACAACAAATATTGAAATTTTTTTACAAGAAATCATAGTGATCTAGCACAACATATCGGACATATCCAACCTACAACAAAGTTTATGGACCATTTAGTGAAGATAAGAGAGATTATCTCATAGAAGTGAGAGCTAACATCAGAGAGAAAAATATAGCATATGAGGATATTGGAATTACAAGGTATAATAGCGTCACATATAGATATTATTAAGGCTAATATTTCAAAAGTTAAGAAAATTTTGTAGACACCAGAGTTAAGTGTCGTGGATAGTCTTGAAGCACTTGCATCAAACTTAAATGAACATATGATAGGATTGAAAGCACTACAAGAAGCATGGGATAAAATTTTTAAGAACATAGGAGATAGGTACAAGTTCATCATAGATAAACTATAAGGATATGCCAATTCCAAATATCTTTTGGGATTGGGTGCCAAAAAAGTGGAAGTATAGTAAAAGGGGAAGTATAAAGAATAGAAGAGAAATAAATATAAATATATATCTAAGGGGAAGTATATCAATATATACAGGAATACAAGACATATGACATATTACAAAGTTTTTTCCATCAATGTCGAAGGGGAAGATTGTTGGAAATCATTGGCATTATGATAAGTTTTGTCATTGATGTCAAATAGCATAGTAATAGCTATCATAATTAGTATTGGATAGAAGGAAGAGCTATAGGAAATAAGGAGGTCAACTATCAAAAGAAGACCACTATCATTCATAAGGAAAATCATGTAGCAATTGATAAGAGGAAGAACAAGAAAATAGTTTATCGATTTATCGAGATTAAGTTTTTGATTAACCCTAAGATCAAAGGTCAGGAATGAAGGACAAGTTAAGGAAATTCAATGATATAAGAGTAAGGAACATATTATGATTATGAGTTAAAGAGAAGAATTTACGAGGATTAATTGAGTAGAGAAGATAACATATATATAGAGCATAAGGGATCTGAGAAACTTTGGAAGGAAGCATATATAGGTCATTACTATCTTGTAAATAATCCTAACATTATCTGCAAGGTATTTTAAATCCCTTTACCAGGTAGTCTCTAACAGGACTGATAGGTTCATTTTTGTGTGATATTTTTGTAAATCCTTTAACAGGGTGTATGTCGCATAGGCAGGATTAAATTTCTTAGAAGAGTAGTCTTAATAGAACCTTAGATACACTTAACAATGTATCAGTCACTCCTAATTGAAGGAGTCACTCAGAGGTGACCTATTTTAGGCCCTAACATGAAAAAAAATTTCTATAGTGAAGAGTTGTGGGTGTCGTCCCCACTACAATTTTTCCCTCTAACCAAGGGTTTCTGCAAGACCAAAAATATTTGTGTTCTGGGTGTGTGGATCTGATTATATGTTACTTTTATTTACTTTATGATTTTATGTTACAACATATCAGTAAGATTGTGAACACTATCAGTTAATGTTACTATTAGTTGATGTTTAATGGTTTAAAGTTTAATCAAGTGTAAAAGTGGTATAAGTTTGTTAATATTGATTCCCCTGCCCCTCTTAGTACCTAATCTTTCCAATTAACAAAAAAAATAGATAATGAAGTCAAGTGGTTGAGGATAGAAGGGACTAAGGCAACTAGAGTAGTTAGTGGACCTACATCTGAAGAAGAGCCTGCAAAGAAAAAGTCTAAAATTGACTTAGGTAAGCCACACTTTTCTGTTAATTATGTGATTAAGAGTATGACAGTTCATGGGATTTTAGTTCAAGTAAATTAATATTAAAATAAATATGATGAGGAAGAAGAGAGACTAATTGAAGGAGTTATTTTCTACTTGAACAAGGATAATAGATGATTGATTGAATTAAAAGAATATATTCTAGATGAACTATTTAATTAATTAGAAGTAAGAAGAATCACTTCTCTTGAAAAAGATAAGGGGATATGAGAGAGAATCTTACTATAACTTTTCCTAGTGATTTATATGGATGAAATTGAAAAAATAGTTGAGTTAGAAAAAATAAATTCCAAAGTAAGACGAGGACTAAAAAACATTGGATAGGAAAATTTCATGAAATAATGGAGGATGCTCATAATGTGCTTAGAAAGCTTCTAATAGATAAAAAAACTTGATGTTGTTCTGAAGCCCAGTGAGAAGAAAACACATGTTGAACCCTTATATATTATCAATACATACTTTCAAGTACAAATGAAGAACCTGATATATTTATTGCACGGTTTCCTATCACGTTTTCAATGTAGTCTATGACAGAAAATGTTGTCTATTGGAGAATAGCTATGTCATTAGTGAGGAAAAGGAGAATGTTGAATAAATTGGAGATGATTTTCATATAATTTATGAAGTAAAGATAGATCTTGAGACCCAAGAGGGTGATGGTAAAGATAAGGAAGATGATAAGGGTATAGATCAAACTGGTGAGGTGATGGAGGATAAATTTTTTGATGTAGAATTTTCAAAACTTGAGGCAAGAGACACTAAAAAGGAAATTGAAGAATTTTTTGAATAAGAGATTATTGACATAAATTATATGATTATTCAAGGTCCTATTTACTTTGACTCTTTGAGTCCTATGTAGATGATGAGACTTGCTTTAGTGGCTCAAGCCAAAGAAAGAAAACAATTTTTAAAAACTCACTTGAAGAACAATGAGATTTTAGTGCTTGCATCAGATGTGTTAGGGAATATTATGCCAACCTATGTTCAAGATAATAATGTTTCCTTATCAGGTCCGTTAGAAGGATTAGTGAATGTTGTTGATTCTCATTTTCATTCTTTTGAGGAATCATCTTTGGTTAAGGTGATAAATGATTTTCATTAAAGAAGATATGATGATTTGATTTCTTTGACTACACAAGATAAAAATATCTTTGGGAATTGGTAATAAGAAGTTGAAGGATGGTCTTACTAAAGGTGGAAACATTTGTAGAGTATGCATTGTTTATCCTAAGTGTGTTTCTAACATTAAGAAGATCATAAGGGAAAGTGAGGATGGGTTGAGAAATTTTTCTAGATCATATTATCCCTTGACAAATTTATCCTCTAGTCATGGAGTAAAAGTTACATCTTTAAATGAAAAGATCAGCTTGAAAAAGACAGGGTGAAAGGAAGGATTTTTTAACTTAAAAATCATATCACACTGAAGGAGGCATAGGTAGCTTTTTCCCATCCTGATGTATCCGATATTGTAGCTATAGAGAAGCTAGCATATTTAATTGTTTGATATATTGAGATAGTTGAGAGCATCAAGAAGAGTTGGGATGTCAATTTTCCTACTATAAGAAACACTTTTTTAGATGTATTCAAAATTGTGCAAGTACATATATTGTATACTTGTGTATAGGCATTGACATGTAGGATTTTGGTAGAAATTTTTCATTTTATTACTAGCCTTTTCCAATATATGTCAAAGGGGAGAGATAAGGAGTCAAAAAATGAGATATTCATCTTAGGGGGAGCATATAATTTTGGTTAGGGAGAGATATTTTTGGAGTTTGTCATTTTGTTTGGACACTTATTCATTTTTCACTAAGTGTTTCTATCAATGCCAAAGGGGGAGATTTTTGACAAGAGACACTTATATTAATGATTTTCATGTTGTCATTGATCAAAAATATATACATTTTCCATGCTCACTTGTCATGTTTTTGATTTACTGAAGGATTGATTACAAATCTGGTTAATTATGGTAGCACGGGGACAATATATAGGTTTTAATAAAAATATTGGTACGAATATGTATGATCAAATTTTTTGTTGCAAACCCAGGAGAATCCTCATAGGTGTATAATGCATCTTATTCCTTATTCAAAGATGTGGGCAAGTTTATATGATCAATTTATGACTCTTTGTGTATCATTTTTTCTATGTTTAGTTAGGTATAGTGACAATATATTGGTTGATCGATCAGAGATCCTATCAGGTTGATGAGATAAATTGTTTTTGAGATTATTTTAGTAGATAAGAAGTTGGTGAAGAGATCTATGCTATTATTCAAGGTTAGGAACACTTTTTGGGTTTAGATTTGGACAACACTTTACACATTGATCAAACTATTCTTGAAGTTGATCGATGGAGATATTACTTTTGTAATTAAATATATAAGATCAAATTTTTGCTATAATTTATAAGACCGATGGTTAGATATGATATTTATACATGTTTTATGTGTTAAGGATTAGTAATCAGAGGTTTGATTGATATTTGGGAAGAATTTTTTGTACTTACATGGAACTATACAAGCATAGTTGATGATAACTATCGGTTAATTTTGTTGGATTTGAGACCAATCATATTGTATGGCAGTGAGCCTTTATATAGTGTAATCTAAGAAGTGAGATCTAGGTTATAACCATGAATGATTCCGCTTATGTACTCAAACCTTTAATACAGTTATCATTTATGCATAAGTAATTACTTATGGGTTCCATCCGCACCATGGTTTTTTTTTCTCCCTTAAACGGGTTTCACACAAAAAATCATGGTGTCATAATGTTAGGATTAGGTAATACTGAGAGGGGGGGTGAATCAATATTACAACACTTATTAAAACTTTTCAACCAATTAAACATTAACCATATACTTGTAAAAATAAAAAGAACATGAACAAATAACACAATACTCATAACAATATCATTTTTTTGTCAAGGAAACCCTGGCCAAGGGAAACCCCCGGTGGGGATGGTACCCACAAGCATGCACTAAAGTATAGTGTCCCTATTAGGAGACCTATCCCTATTAGGATCTAAATATTATATAGTAAATTTCCTTGTTAAAGGAATAACAACCCTATTAAAGGTATACAAAAATATATTAGGGGCCAAGTGATCTTACAACTCTTACAATGTAATTCTGTTACAAAATGTTCTCAATAGTGAACAAAACAAGTATCTCTAATGATTAGATAGTTTATGTTCATAGCTCATCAATGATCTCTATCATCCTCTGCTCTGAAATTCATATGTCCTCAAAACATGTCATCCATCCAAACATCTCACATCATCCATTCAAACATCCCACATCATCCATTCAAACATCCCACATCCATAATATCTTATGTCAACAAAAAATTTCTCCACATATATATCTTATCTCTTAACCAAGTCGGCTCTCTTGACCAAATATTACATAGTCGACTCTCAATACAAAATACATTTAATAAAACAAATATAAAATGAAAACTCGGTGATCTTACATAATCAAAGCATAGGTTATCAAAAACCATTATCAAACTTTGATTTCCATGAGTCCATGTCGTACTCTCTGAATCATCGCTTTTGTCCAACTACTCTGTATCATTGTTCTATTGTTGTTTGTCTATCTTCAAATCTCTCTAAATTTTTGTAAAAATTACAAAAGAAAAATATATCTTAGGTGGAGGTCACATATACCCCATATTACCTTCCTCTAATCTCTCTTGCCTTAACTCATTGAACTCAATCTTCAATACCCAAAATACCTCTGTAACTCTGCCTCTGTACTTAGTTAATTTTAGAGTCATCCTTGATCTGTAACCCAGATGTGTTACCATAAATGAAAACCAAAAATTGAATCAAATCATGCAAAATATATCACTTGCCAACAATCTCTCCCTTTTCCATTGATGGCAACACTTAACAAAAAAATGACTAAGTGTTCCAACAAACTGTCTCTCCTTCTTTCTCTATTTTGTTTTTCTCTTCTCTTCCCTTATACATTTTTATCATGCTCCTTATTTATTATACTCTTATTTCTTATCCCATTAATTTTTATTCTCTTCTCCCCTTTAAGAACAATGGAAAAGGTGCATACAAAGCAATGAAATTTAGTTCTTTCTCACTAGTTTCATAATATCTTGAAAGGAATCTTCCAAGATCTTCACTTCAGTGTTCCATGATTTCAATAATAGTTGACTAACATGAATTATTCCATTCAATGAAAATGATGTAGTCTCTACTTCTTTCAACTTTGTAGGCATAGAGTTAGCCTATGGATCTACAGTATTCTCCATATCTGATAAGTGTGCTTCAATTATGGATAACTTAGGAGTGATTAAACTCTTCAACAAATTGAATCTAGTTAGTACTCCCTTTCTCAATATCCAATACATCTAGTTTTACCAAAATTCTTGTTACTTCCTTGTCCAAATCTATTACAGACTGTGAAGAGGTCTCACAATTGTCCATCATACTATTCAAAGTTTCCTTGTCCTTGGCAATGATTTCTTCAATTTTATAAACATGCCTAATAGGATTCATGCAGTAAATAAATAGCTTCCTTCCATGTCCAATGAAACTCTTAGCATTTGCAGTAGTATTTTTCAAAATACTCAAGTCCCATGAGATAGACTTGCAAACTTTAGATAAATTCTTCTCTGAGTAGTTCTTTTGTGCCTTCTCCTCTACAATCTTTATCAAACTTGCATAATAACCATCAAATTCATCAAGTGTTATCTTTAGGTTTTCAATGTCATCTCTATGCTGGAAAAAAATAGGTACTGGAATCAATTTGTTCATAGTATCAATTGCTCTAGTTATTACCTTAGCCTTTTTGTCACATTTTTGCTCTGATCTCTCCTTGGCTTTAGTAAGTGCAGTAAAAGCCAATTTTACTAGCTCATCTCCATCCATGCAATCAACATCAACATTTGTTGTATTGTCTTTCCTTGACAAAAATGAAATAGAAGATGTGATTACCTCAGTTTTAGTTTCATCCTTTTCTTCATGTTCTTTATGTCCTTCATCTTGTATTGCTTCACTCTATTCTTTCTTTTTCTCTTCTTCCTCTTTCTATTTTTCTTCCTCAGCAATTGTGTTGTCCATACTTTCTGCAAATGGGTCCTTCTCATCTTTAGAGGTGTCAAGTGTTATAGGTACACTAGAAACATAAAAATCTAGTTGTTTATCAACTTTTCTCTTCTCAGCACTTGCCTTAGTTGGTTTTGAACTTTCTCCCATTCCTAAGTTTGTAGGAAAAGTGGTTTTAGGAAGTGGAGTCTTCTCAGGAGTAGTATTCATAGTATTTTCTCCAGTGCTTTCTAAGTCTCCTCAGTGATTTCATCATATCTTATTGCCATGATTTTCAATATTCTGATCTTAGTTCTCATTAAAGGTTTCAATTCTTTGACTATTTTGTCCCTTTCTTGTAAAGATATCATAGGTAGCATATTGTCAATTTCTTGATTTATGATTGTTTCATCCTCAATCTATGCTAGTTTTTTCCTTGTCTCCAATCTCCCATACAAATATTTAGGTACACTACCCTCAATTTCCAATAGTGTATTATTGAAAAAAAGTAGATGATCAACCACAATATCTTCAATCTTAAGTTTATCTAACTCCGCATACCTGTTATAGTATCTGTTTATTGTAACTAGCTTCCCCTACTCTATATCTCTCTTCTCTATCATCTTCATGTCAGTTTTCCATATGTGTTTCTCACTTGTAGTTTTCTTCTCTTCTCTCTCATTCTTTGGTTCCTTGGGTGGTGTATGCCTGCTAGATCTAGTGTTTACTCTAGGAGTAATATTTTTAGCTTGTAATGTCTATTGTGATGGAGGAGGTTGACTGTCTACCATTACTACTTCAGGAGTGGGAAAGGCTGAAGTGGTGCAGGAGCACCCTAAGGTCTTTAGTGAGATCTTAAGACATTTTTTCTTGTAGGTTTGTTTGGACAAGAAGCCAAGAATAAGTACTAATTCTATAAAGTCCCTAGTGTGTTTGGAAGTGTGGTTAGTGTTAGGAAAGGTTAGGGTTTGATGTTGTTAAGTCTAAGTTGATTCTAGGGGTCTAGATCCTAGAAGTTAACTCAAAAGTCAAAAGGTTGACCAAAGTCCCAAAGTGGGAATATTTTTAAGGTTTTATTGTTTTCTAGTCATTTGAGGACAATTGGTAACATTTGGAACCAATTAGGACTCTCAAAATGTGAAAATTGTCATTTTGACAAAAAGTTGTCAAAGTTGTCATGACAACATTTTCCTAGTTTTTAGGAATGGCACTTATGGTGCCCAAATCCCAACCAGAGGGTCTAAACATGTGGGATAGAGGTATATAAATTGTTTCCACCCCTAATCTAATAGTTAGATTTGATTGTGTACGGACTGGTGTTTGAGAAGGATTAATTTACTGTGTAATTAAGTTACAGAGTCATCATCCACCACTTGATTGGATTGAATGGATTGAATTAATGAATGGATAGTGTCTAAAATGTAGTTTCTAAGATATTTTTAGCATTAGTTTAGTAGATTGTACTTTTTGGTTAAGCCTTGTTTAAATTATTATATTTTGTAAGTTCAGTGGCCAAATTTGGTCCAATTATGTAAAGAATGGGTTTCTTTGGTGTTCCCGAGGTTCAAACTCCATGACCACTTGGAATACATTAGAGCCTTGTATATAATTTATACATATGGATTTTTTAGTGTGTGTGTGTAGGGGAAGCTCAAAAACAATCAGGCCTTAGGCGAGTACTAGTTATTCTAGTTAGGGTTACTGAGCAGTGCAACAACAATCGAGGTTGCAAGATGATTGGTATGTGCTATTCAGTGATAGGAGAGTGTAGGGGAATGAGGTGCTGACATTTTGATTGAAGGAGGAGTTATGAGGATCTCATTCAATTAGTGGAAGAAGATTAAGAAACTAGACCAGTCTTCATGCCATAAAAACCCTTATTTTTAGGTGTTTGGTAAAATTCCATTGTACAGATAGAGTTGAGACCAAAGACATAGAAAATCTAAAGGGGAAGAAAAACCCACAAATAATATGTAGTTTGTTTCTAGGGTTGTTCAGGGTTTTTGGTAGGAAAATCAAAATTTTTCAGTGGTTAGGAGGGCTAATTGGCCTAAAAAGGCTACAAGGCCTAGAAGACTTGATTTTGGAACTCGTTTGGTAAGTGAGTGAAGAGTTCACAAAGTTGAATCCACAAAGGGAAGATTAGACATAAGGGGAGTGGGAAACCGAATCTTGGAGAAGTTGACACCATTAGAGTGGAAAAAGGCTAGTGAAGCCTTGGATGCTAGGAAGCTATGGAAGAGAGAATAGAGAGGAGTTTGAAGTTGGTGGGAAGTTCCTAGGGAGTTAAAGGATTAGGAAAGAATCCTCTAATTAGGGTAGAGAAAGAGACCCTAAGAAATACCAAGAGAAGGTCTTGGAGAGAGCTAGAAGGCTCTAGGAGAGGAGTTCCCCATCAAATTGGTATCAAATCCATTGAAAGGCTTGGGAGTGGAAGTTAGTGCATGACAGAGTGGAGTGAATCCATAGGTGAGAGCATCATGGTGACCAATGTAGAGTTGGCCAAGGATTTGACAAAGAAACAAATCAAGAAAAAGATTCTTGAAGAAGCAATGGAGGAAATGAAGATTAAGATGGAAGAGGTTGTAGAGACATGAAGCAAGTTGAGAGAAGAAATGTATGAAGCAATAGGTAAAGGAAAGAAACCAGTAGAAGAGGAAATAGAACCGGAGCCTGATCCTCTTCTACCTAAGGAACCATTCCTCAAAGCACTGAAGGCATTGAGTGGGAAGGCTCTAGAAGGAATGCTAGTATTCTCTGGTAAGATGGACACTGAAATGGTTATGGAATGGCTTGAAGGGATGGAGAATCACTTTGAGTGTGATGGGATTATAGAAGCACAAGAGGTGAAGATAGCCAAATCAAGGCTAAGAGGGCAAGCACTTACATGGTGGAAGTTCTTGCGGGAAGAAAGAGAGAAAGAGGGAAAGAAGCCGATATCAAATTGGAAGACAATGGTTGCAAAGGTGAAGAATAATTACCTTCCAGAAGACTATGACATTCAACTGCATAAGAAGAGGAAGAAGCTTAGGCAAAAAGACCTAGATGTGCCAGCCTATATAGAGAATTTTCAAAAAATTTGTCTTAGATCAAGAATCCAGGAGACAGAGAGCATCAAAGTTGGAAGATACCTTAATGAATTAAGGTGGAACATTAAAGAATAAATTAGTCTCTTTACTCTGACTTCCATTCATAGCTATTTTCAAATGGATTTGAAAGTGGAAGAGAAACTAAAAAAGAAACAAGATTCTAGTTCTAGAAATAGAGGAAGGGGTAGAGACAACAGAGGTGGCCATAGAGGAGGTT
>MU227574.1:970590-1027651 GCA_018584345.1 Thuja plicata | reverse complement strand
AGTAGAGGACAAAATGAATCCCAATATTTAGAGCAAGGACAAGAAACAAGCAGTAGAGGTGGATACAATAACAAAGGAAGAAACTCTTATAATAGTGGTAGAGGAAGATTAGTAGTTTTTGGGATAAGCTCTCACTTTTCTTCCATGAAATGTTACAATTGTGGATAGATGTGGCACCCTGCATATAGGTGTCTAGATAAACCAACATCCTCACAAGGGGAGAAGAAGAATGCTTATGTCCAAGAAGAAGATTTCTCTAAACAACCAGAGGTGAGTCTAGATTCATAAAAAGGAGAACACCTCATGTTGAGAAGGATCCTAGTCAAGACACTTAGCAAAGATGAGCACAAGCAGAGGAGGGCTCTTTTCAGAGTGAAGTGAAAGATATTGGGAAAAGTGTGTAAGGTGATCATTGATTCAGGGTCAATAGATGATATCATATCTAAGGAGGTAGTAGAGAAGTTGAAACTCACCAAAATCCCACATGTGTGTCCCTATAAAGTTACATGGCTGAATAAGGGTCAAAACATCCTGGTGAATGAACAAGTGTGGGTAGAATTTTCCATTGGGAAGTATCAAGATAGGATACTATGTGATGTGTTGCCAATGTATGTTTTCCATCTATTGTTTGGTAGACCATGGAAGTATGACAGAGAAGTTGTCCATAATGGGAAGGATAACAAGTACACCTTCAAGAAAAATTGGGTAACTTTCAAAATCTAGTCTTTGATAGAAGAGGACATAGTGGAGAAGGTAGAATCTAGTGCCACATTGATGAGTGGAAAATAATTCCTAAGGGATATGAAGGATGAAGATGTTGGCTATGCAATCTTGTCAAAGCCAAAGGAGGAGGAGACTCACAAGCAAGCACCTATGCCAAAAGAAGTGAGAGAATTATTGGATCAATTCAAGGATATAATTTGTGAGGGTACACCAGCTTCACTACCACCAAAGAGGGAGACAAGTCATCAGTTTGAATTCATACCAGGAGCATCCTTGCCAAATAATGTTGCATACAAGATGACACCAGAGTAAAACAAGGAGATAGCCAGGCAGGTGCAAGAGTTGTTGGATCAAGGATTGATTAGCAAAAGCATCAACCCTTGTGCTGTCCCAGTGGTGTTGGCTCCTAAGAAGGGAGGTAAGTGGAGGATGTGTACTGATTCTAGGGAAATAAATAGAATAACTATCTGGTATAGATTGCCAATTCCTAGGATAGAATATTTGATGGATTGCTTGGGGGTGCTAAGTACTTCTCTAAAATTGATTTAAAGAGTGGGTACTATCAAATTAGGATGAAAGAGGGTGATGAGTGGATGTTTGCATTTAAGACTACAGAGGGGTTGTATGAATGGTTAGTTATGCCCTTTGGGCTTACCAATGCACCAAGCACCTTTATGAGGGTGATGAATGAAGTCTTGAAGGACTATATAGCAGTTTTTGTAGTTTTCTATTTGGATGACATCTTCATATTCAGTAAAACCAAAGAGGATCATATGAAGCACTTGGAGTTAGTGTTGAAGAAGTTGCAAGAGGAGAAACTCACCATAAACCTTGAGAAGAGTGAGTTCATGAAAGAAGAGTTAGTTTGCCTTGGATTTGTAGTTTCCAAGGGTGACTTAAAAATGGATAAAGAGAAAGTAGAGGCTATCTTGAACTAGCCTACTCCTAAGAAAGGGAAAAAAGTTAGGAGCTTCCATGGATTAGCCCAATTCTATAGGAAGTTTATTAGGAGATTTAGTGAGATTTGTGCTCCAGTCCTAGAGACTATAAAAGGAGGATTGAAAACAAAGTTTGTGTGGACAAAGGTAGCTAATGAGGGGTTTGAGAGGTTAAAGAAGGAAGTGGCTACTTGGCCTATATTGTTGTTACCTAGTTTTGACAAACCATTCATTGTTGAGTGTGATGCAAGAAACATTGCAGTAGGAGCTGTCCTAAGCCAAGAAGGTAGGCCTGTAGCCTTTTTTAGTGAAAGACTAAATGAGGCTAAGTCTAGGTACTCTTCCTATGACTTGGAGCTATATTCTCTTATGCAAGCCTTAAATAAGTGGAGGCATTATCTATTGCCTAAATATTTTTTTGTATTTACAGATAACCAAGCATTGAGTTACATAAACACTCAAGACAAGCTTACCTTGAAGCACATAAAGTGGATGGAATTCCTACAGTCATATACCTTCACTATAAAGCATAAGAAGGGGGTGCAAAACAAAGTTGTAGATGCCCTTAGTAGGAGAATACTCACCATTCAAAATATTTAGTTGCAAAGTACAAGATTTGAAGGTTTTAAGGACCTATATGAGGAAGATTCAGATTTATCAGAGGTGTATAAAGTGTGTAAAGATTTTGAGAATCACTTTCATAGTGATTTTGCAGAGTTTACATTGCAGAATGAGTTTCTATTCAAAGGAAAGAAAATTTTTGTTCCAAAAGGCTCAATGAGGGAGAACCTCATTCAAGAGAAACATAATGGGAGTCTAAGTGGACACTTTGGACAAAATAAGACATTGGACCTAGTGGAAAGGTTCTATTGGTGGCCAAAGATGTAGAAGGAAGTGAGAAGGTATGTGGAGTAGTGTGGCATATGTCAGAAGGCTAAAGGTACTCCATCAAATGTAGGAATTTACCAGCCATTACCCATCCCAAGTAGACCTTGGGAGTGCATAAGTATGGATTTCATAGTGGGGTAACCTTGGACTCCAATTGGTTTAGACAATGTATTTTTAGTGGTAGACATGTTTAGTAAAATGAGCCACTTCATACCATGCAAAACAACACATGATGCCAGCCATATTGTCTACTTGTTTTTCAAACAAGTAGTAAGGATTCATGGCCTACCATTGAGCATTGTTGCAGATAAGGATGTGAAGTTCATGGGTCACTTTTGGAAGACCCTATGGAAAAGACTAGGCACAAATATTTCTCATGGATCTGCCTATCATCCTCAAATGGATGGGAATACTGAAGTGATCAATAGAGTTCTTGGGAACTTGCTTAGATGTTTGACAAAGGAATATGGACAAGGATGGGAGCAAGTTATTTCACTGGCATAATTTGCCTATAATGATAGAAAAAATAGGATTATAGGAAAAATTCCATTTGAAATTGTGTATGGGGCACATCAAAGGGGTGTGATGGAGCTTAGATACCTCAAATGATATGAGGGAATTAGTGGGCATGCTGATGATTTTGCAAAATCAATGAAAGAAGTTCATAAACAAGTGAAAAAGACATTAATGGAGGCCAATCAAAAGTTGAAGGAAAAAAAAGATGAGGGAAGAAGAGATTTGTAGTTTGAAGTGGGAGAGTTAGTAATGGTTCTCTTGAATAAGGAAAGACTACACAAGGGGATACCTAGTAAGCTATAGATGAAAATAATTGGACTTGGCAAGATATTGGCTAAGTATGGGCCTAATACTTATAAGGTTGAGTTGCCCAAGGAGATGTCAATTTCTCCATTCTTCAATGTGAAAGATTTGATCAAGTATAAGGGGCCAGAGATGGATGAGTTGTAGTATAGTAGAGAGGTGCATAAGGACATGGGAGATTTTAAGACTCTAGAACAAGTCAAGCCACAAGTGGAGAAGATATTGGATTCAAGGGTGAAGAAGAAGACAAGACACAAAGTCTATATGGAGCATCTAGTGAAATGGAGACAAAAACTAGAGTCAGAAGCCACTTGGATAGCTGAGAGTGACTTCAAAAAGCATGGAATCAGTGAGGATTTCCTGACACCATAGGTACCTTGACTTTCTTTTTGTAGGGGGAGGATGGTGTAGGAGCACCCTAAGGTCTTTAGTGAGATCTTAAGACATTTTGGCTTGCAGGTTAGTTTGAACAACCATCCAAGAATAAGGAATAATTATATAAATTCCATATTGTGTTTGGAAGTGTGGTTAGTGTTAGGAAAGGTTAGGGTTTGATGTTGTTAAGTCTAAGTTGATTCTAGGGGTCTAGAACCTAGAAGTCAACTCAAAATTCAAAAGGTTGACCAAAGTCCCAAAGTGGGAATATTTTTAAGGTTTTATTGTTTTCTATTCATTTGAGGTCAATTTGTAATGTTTGGAACCAATTAGGACTCTCAAAATGTGAAAATTGTCATTTTCACAAAAAGTTGTCAAAGTTGTCATGACAACTTTTAAAGTTGTCATCATAACATTTTCCTAGTTTTTAGGAATTGGCACTTATGGTGCCCAAATCCAAAATAGAGAGCCTAAATATGTGTGATAGAGGTATATAAGGTGTTTCCAACCTTAATATGATAGTTAGATTTGATTGTGTACGGACTAATGTTTGAGAAGGATCAATTTACTGTGTAATTAAGTTATAGAGCCATCATCCACCACTTGATTGGATTGAATTAATGAATGGATAGTGTCTGAAATGTAGGTTCTAATATCTTTGTGGAATTAGTTTAGTATATTGTACTTTTTGGTTAAGCATTGTTTAAATTATTGTATTTTGTAAGTTCACTAGCCAGTTTTGGTCCAGTTATGTAAAGAATGGGTTTCTTTGGTGTTCCCATGGTTAAAACTCCATGAAAAATTGGAATCCATTAGAGCCTTGTATATAGTTTGTACATATTCCTTTTGGAGCGTGTGTGTGCAGGGGAATCTTGAAAACAATTAGGCCCTAGGCAAGTACTAGCTATTCTAGCTAGGGTTATTGAGTAGTGCAGCAATAATGGAGGTTGCAAGATGATTGGTATGTGCCAATTAGTGATAGGAGAGTGTAGGGGCATGAGTTGTAGAAATTTATATGGAAGGAGGAGTTCTAAGGAGCTCATTAGATTAGTGGAAGAAGATCAAGAAACTAGACTAGTCTTCACGCCCTACAAACCCTTATTTTTAGGGGTTTGGTAAAAGTCCATTGTATGGACAAAGTTGAGGCCATAGACCTAGAAAATCTTAAAGGGGAAGAAAAACCCACAAAGAATATGTAGTTTGTTTCTAGGTTTTTTCAGGGGTTTTGATAGGAAAATCACATTTTTCGGTGGGTAGGAAGGCTAGTTGGCATAAAAAGGCTACAAGGCCTAAAAGACTTGACTTTGGAACTCGATTGGTAAATGAGTGAAGAGTTCACAAAATTTTATCCACAAAGGGTGGATTAGACCTAAGGGGAGTGGGAAAGCCAATATTGTAGAAGTTGACACCATTGGAATGGCAAAAGGCTAGTGAAGCCATGGATGCTAGGAAGCTATGGAAGAGAGAATAGAGAGGAGTTTGAAGTTGGTGGGAAGTTCCTAGGGAGTTAGAGGATTAGGAAAGAATCCTCTAGTTAGGGTAGAGAAAGAGACCCCAAGAAATACCAAGTGAAGGTCTTGGAGAGAGCTAGAAGGCTCTAGGAGAGGAGCTCCCCATCATGAAGTACTAGAACTTTCCAATCCAGAAGATTGCTCTTTCATTTTCCTTTTCACTTCTTTCAATTCTTCCTCTATTAGTCTCGCCTTTACACCACATTCATGCACAAGGTTATCAATTTTCCTTTTCCTTAGACCTCTAGTTTGTTTCTCTCTTACCTTAGCTAATTTCTCGTCATATGTTCCCCATCTTTCTTCATATGTATCAATCTTAGATGCAAGAACATGTTCAACTTGCATAAGTACCTCTAAACTTACCTCATATCCCATAGGATAACACCATTTCTTTCTTGGTGTGACTACCTCAAAGCATACACAATCAATTTCAGCCATGAAATATATTGTATCCTTGTACTTCTTAACTCAGTCATGAGATATCTTGTATCTATTTTTCATCTATCTCTGAAGGATTTTGATCATTCCAAATAGTTCACAATCAACCCATGTCTTGTTTTGTCTTCTGTAGCTTTGTGTGATCTAAATAATAGTAGATATCCCTATTTTCCAACCACTAGAGTGAATTCTTGGGAATTTAATTTCAATGTGGATAAACATATGTACCAATAGTGAGCCAAATCTAAAGGTCTTCAATCTATCTTTATTTATTAGTTTTACATTCTCCAAAAATTGTTGTGCCAACACTTCACATAGATTATATTTTACATTTTATTTCACCATTCTCCATGCCATCATGATAACTCACATAGATACCAAATTAGGTCTACTAATGTAGTAGAATTTATAGCCAAGAATCAAAGCAATTAGTCTCACATCTTGCTAAAAGATGTCATTCACAATCATTGCTCGCATGTCCCATTTAGAGTGAGTTAGGGTTTTGACTTGCCTCTTCACATGTTTTTCTGCAATAGGAACAATTCCAGTGTTGTCCAATCTAGTAATCTCATCAATCAAATCACTGTAAATCTTCACAGGCTACTCGCCTATCCAAATGAATTGATCATATACTCTGCTCAATAATATCTTGAACCATTCTTCTTCATCAAATTCATACAAATCCAAAATTCTCATAATGCTCAACTAATCAATATGTTTGTACTCATCTCTCATAATTCCTTTATTAGCCATATACTCCATCTTAGTACAAATATCATCAATTCCTAGTATATCATACTTACAATGAATGTAAGCCCTAATAGCTTCTATGTGTAAAACTCTGTAGGGTGTTCGAGAAAATGCTCCTTCGGGTTCTTCTTCACAAGAATTGAACAATTGTTTCTTGAACTTATACCTAGGTCGATCTACAACATCATAAATAATAGGTGCATCCATAGCTAGATGATGTAAACACCTCTTTCACACTGAATTCTGAGTTTTTTGCTTCAATCAATCATGCAAGGCAAATGTAGGATAGTCTGAATCTTTCTTCTCTCTGATCTCCATAGGTCACTCTTTGTCAAATGGTGAGGAAATAGATCTTCATATGGTGCTTTATACAATGTTAGGTTATAAAAATTCACATTACCCAATACTGTCCAATCGGTTGTAGATCTAGCAATCAAAGTATATATGTCAACTGATGTTGTTCTCTTAACAATATACTCCATGAGGTTGGCCATGTTCATACCTAAGCTTGCATAAGCTCAATCCACCAGTTACAGGGTGGGATATATTTTGATTTCTTTATACAATGCTCCTCCTAAAGCCATGATTGGCCAATTAGGTCAATTCTTCTTTACTACCATCAGGGGAAGATCTAGTAGCATCTACTATCTCTCCCTGAACCAATGTCTCACTTGTTTCTTTGATCTTCCATATCTTACCACTATTTTTGTCTTATGCTTTCTTAAAAAAATTATCAAAATCACTCTTTAAATCTGCAACACTCTTACCAATATCACTTTCATTCTTTTGTGTATTCATATAAGGTGGTACTCTATTGTTTTCTCCATTATAATTGAAAAACTTTTCTATATGACCTGGATTATTCCATTTGTAACATATAGGAGGTCTTCTTTCTTGATTTACTTGCAGCTTACAGTACTTTGCAATGTGTCCAATGTTATTACACTTGTAGCATGTAGGTTTCACTATAGGTTCTCTTCCATTTTCTTGTCTATATCCATATTGATTAGGTTTCCTTCATTCTAATTTCTTGTGCCCATATCCATTACAATTAAAACAATAACCAGAAAAGGTCTTAAAATGGGCATTACCTCTGTAGTCTCTTTTCATGTGTCCAAACTTGTTACAACCAAATCAACTACCTCTGAAAGGTTTGATCTACTCTCTAGGTTATTTAATAGTATATTTTTCAGCATCAATCTTTGTATCAGATTTCTCTTCCTAATTCTTTGACCATTCAGCTTCATTGGAGCCAATACCAGTCATATCACATTTAGATTTATGTCTGTCTCTTTGTTCATCGATCAAATCACTGCTGGTGTGAAGTTTCTCAATGTGTTTCTTTGCCTCAACAAGTTCACCTTTTATGATCTGATTGTATTTATCCAGTTCTAGATACTTGTTCTTGTAGTTATCAGCCTCATTCTTTATTTGTTCTAATGTACTATTCAAGGTTTCTTCAATCTTCTTCTTAGCATCCTTTTGTAACTGAATCTCTTTAGTCATAGCTTCATTCTCAAGTTTCAAATTTTCATTTTCTTCTTCAACTTGCTTCATCTGATTTCAATTGTCTTTGTTTGAATCTTCTTTTATCTGAACCAAAAGATCCTGTCTCTAAATTCTGGAATTTCAAGCTACTCTCTAATTTTCTTTATAAATTTCTCAGCTCTTTGCATGCTGAATCTCAAATTTGCATTCTCCGCTTTTTCTTTGTCAAGGTCTTCTAGTGCAACATCAAAGTTTTCTTGCAAACTGTCCAAATCCATTATGATCTCCCTTAATTTGTTATACTTTCTCTCCAAGGGCCAAAAGATTTGATACCAATTGTTAGGATTAGGTAATACTAAGAGGGGGGTGAATCAGTATTATAACACTTATTAAAAAATTTCAACCAATTAAACATTAACCATATACTTGCAGAAAATAAAATAACATGAAAAAATAACATAGTACTCATAACACCATAATTTTTCATTTGAGGAAACCCTGACCAAGGGAAAACCCCGGTGGGGATAGTACCCACAAGAATGCACAAAATTATAGTGTCCCTGTTAGGAGACCTAGCCCTATTAGGAGCTGAATATTACATAGTATGTTTCCTTGTTAAATGAATAAAAACCCTATTAAAGGTATACAACACCCTATTAGGGGCCAACTGAGCTTACAAATATTACAATGTAATTATGTTACAAAATGTTCTCAATAGTGAACAAAACAAGCATCTCTAATGCTTAGATAGTTCATGTTCATAGCTCATCAATGATCTCTATCATCCTTTGCTCTGCAATTTGTATGTCCTCAAAATATATCATCCATTAAAACATCTCACATCATCCATTCAAACATCCCACATCATCCATTCAAACATCCCACATCCATAATATCTTAGCTCAACAAAAATTTCTCCACATATATATCTTATCTCTTAACCAAGTCGGCTCTCTTGACCAAATATTACATAGTTGGCTCTCAATAAAAAAAACATTTAATAAAAAAATATCAAATGAAAAATTGGTGCTCTTACATAATCAAAGTATAGGTTATCAACAACCATTATCAAACACTGATTGCCAGGAGTCCATGTCATACTTTCTGAATCATCACTTCTGTCCAACTACTCTGTATCACTGTTATGTTGCTGTCTGTATGTCTTCAAATCTCTCTAACTTTTTGTAAACATTAAAAAAAAAAAATTCTTAGTTGGAGGTCACATATACCCCATACTACCTTCCTTTAAGCTCTCTTTCCTTAACTCATCGATCTTGATCTTTGATACCCAAAATACCTCTATAACTCTACTTCTATACTTAGTCAATTTCAGAGTCATCAAAACTCAACTTCATAGGAATTGATCTGTAACCCAAATGTGTTTCCATAAATTACAACCAAAAAGAGAATCACATCATGCAAAATAGATCACTTTCCAACACATAATGTTGTCGATGTTTTGTTTATGCTTTTGTTGTTTACTTTTAATTATATCTAAATTATGGTTGTGCAATCAATTTAATAAGGTAAAAAGTCTTAGGACACTGATTCACCCCCTAATGTTCCTTAATACTATAACTATATCTGTAAGACACCACTTCAATAAATGATTATTCCAATTGGTTATCTCATAAGAAATCAATCCAATAACATCAAAACACCATTGAAGAAGATTTATCGCTTCCTTTTCATGAAGATTATGATCTAATTATTAATGCTCTTAGATTTATGCATATTACATCAGTGAATGACACTCATGAAATGGAATATTTCAATGATTTACAACTAAATTAATGCAATATTTATGATCATGATGAAGATATTGATAAAATTAAGACTAAGAATGATGTAATTAAGAAATAATGCAAGATAAATCTATTTAATTATGCAACTACATGGTGAATTCATATGTGAATTTGTATGATGAATGATCTACAATGATGAATTAATACTAAAATGAGCTCTCAAATGCACAAAATTAGCTAAGATTTCAAACTAGCATGACCTACTTGCAAAATAATGGGTGAATGAAAATGCCTTGATTGAGGTTTCTTTTATAGATTTTCCTTGCAGGGAAAGTGATTCAAATTTTAATTTGAATTGGATGGCTAACATTAATCCTTAATATATGGTTGATTGTAAACCTTGAGTGATCCATGTGATTCAAACTCATTGGTTGATGCCAAGTCATTTGTTCATTTATGCATTGAGTGGATATTAAGGAAATTAATTCACTTAATTAATATCTCTAGTCATGTGATATTTGTCTTTTGATTTAATTAAATAGGCTAGGATAATTAATTAATGTATTTTCTATTATTAATGATCATTGATGCTTTTATGCTTGATAAATTATGCAATTAAATTGATCTAATTAAATTACACAATTATACTTAGGATTAAATTGATTTGATGACCTTGATTAGGATTTATGTCCATTGATTAAGCTAGAAAAATTTTAGGTGATAACAATATGTCTTCCATTGTTAAAGGTTCAATACACAAACTTACTCCTCAAAGAATAGAAGAATATAATACTTCTGGACCATAGTGTTTGAGCATCCAAAAACACCTTTGAAAATATATTTTTGACATCAATGAAAAGTGACAACGAAACATATATTTCCAATAATATTTTTTTTCAAACATGCACACTAAGGGAGTAATAATTTTTTTATCATTTAAAATATGATAAGTTGGTATGCAATATCAATGATAAACTTAGGAGGTAAAGTACATCTAAGATTGTTGATGATATATAATAAGCCATACTAGTTATTTTATGGGATCTCCTCATTGGAAAATATAGTCAGTCTAGTTATCTATGGGGTGTATGTAATTCCCATATTTTACCTTGGAAAAATAAAGAAGCAAAATATAGCAAAAAAAAAAAAGATTATGAAATGATGTAATAATTCATGCATACATATTTGGATCACCACCATGTGTAATTATCCTTAAAATCAACAGTATGAGGAAGATATGTGTCAAGAAAATCAAAAGGAAATTAGAAGAAAAGGTATAGATGAATGGTATGCATTCCCAAGTAGTACACTCTATGATATGGCATGAAAAATATATGGGTAATTGAATTCCACCAAACAGATAAGGATATTTTGAGTCCACAAGGTTCTAGATAAAAGGAGGGAAATAACCTTAAATATTGACTAAAATATTGATGAAGAAGCTAACTAATTTAACAATACAAAATTGATTGATGAAAGAGGTTAAAAAATGTCATTATTTCCTCATCATTTAATCTATTATTTGTCAACTGAGGATTTTGTAAAGTTGTATGTGGTAATGCTATTAGGTTTTGGGGGGCTTTGTAATAGTAATTTGGTTTATACAGTATTTCTATTTAGTTTTTGGGGGTATTTTATTAGTAATTTGAGCTTAACTTCTACACAAATCAATTATGGTTTCATCTACATATGGAATTTTGTAAATAGAATTGCACAATCATAACTCTTTTTTTTGCAAAAATGAAAAGTTAATCTATTGCACACTTTTCTTGAAATAAATCTACTCTATATTTTCAAAATTGAAACACACTTTTGCATAAAAGGAAATCATACTAGACTCCATTCTATTATAATGCATTGAACATCCACTTTCCATTTTCCTTAAAAATTTAATCTTAAGGAAATGATGGTTTTGAACATAAATATGCTATACCATAATTAAAAACATAATTTAACGCAAAATTTTGATATGAAAAACTCAAAATAAAAGAACTATATTCTATCATATACTAAGTTTTTCATGTAAATGATCTGTCTTCTCTAACATGCACATTTAAATCTTTGAACTATCAAATGAAAAGAATGAAAATAATACATGGACCACCTTACTTCAAAAAATAGGGCCCTAATTTATCTCCAAATGGATCTAAAATTATGCTAAATCAAATGACCTCCTTATTTTTATCCAAATTGGCACCAAATGGGGAATACAACAATTTTTTTCAAGTGAAAAATGAAAGATACAATTATAGATAATGAATTACAATTTCCTAACCTATTTATCTATCTATCTTGGGATAGAATTTATGCCCTTTTTTAAAAAAATATAACCAAAGACAACCAACTCAATCATCTAAGTGGTACTAAAGTTATCCAATTAGGAGTGACTAGGAGTTTGATCAGGAGTTCACCTATTGTAAAGTGAGAAGGAACAAAGTGGAAAAAGTTCTTATCAACAAATAAAGTGGGAGAAAATAGTTAGCTTCAATGACCATGGAAAAAATAGGGGATTATTTAATGGAATGCCAAGAAGGAACTCCAAAAAAATTAGACATGCAAGAAAGGAACAATGCCATCAAAACATGAACATCAACAAGGTGTCCACTGGCAAGTTGTCAATATTAATATTGAAATATCATAAATGCACTTTTGAAAAAGATCAAATATAAAAGATAACCAAATCAAAATTATTTAATTTTTCCATTCATAGTAATTTTTCATATAAAATATAGTCATTCATGTAAAAATATCAATTCTAGATTTACCCAAAATTATATAAATAATAGCTCAAAAGAAAGTATTAAACCTTTAGTCTAATTGCTAGTCCATTAAAAAACATTAACAAAATAAATAGCATATATTCTTAAAAACATAAAATAATTATGGTATCTGCTATACCTCATTACTAAACCTATGTTTACTTAGACTAATACACCCAGTGATTAAGATACATTTCCAAGAGTAACATTCACTAAATAAATACACGATGAGAGGGTGATAAATTGGAAATAAATGATATAATTTGATTATTTAATTAAAAAATGAATTCATATAATATTTCAACACAAATTCAACATAACAAATTTGCATAACTTTTAACATCATTGTGTTTTATAACACTTTTTGATTCATCATTACGATGAGAAAAAATAGAGTTTGGTTATAGACCATACTTGTAATAAAGGACATGGACAAAAAGGTGAAGAAAAAAATAGAGGGTGTTGGAAGGTAGACCTATATTTATCTATATTTGCATCTATAGCATCATAAATTTTAATCCTATACAATTTTGTACTCAAATAGGCCTCACTTTAATAATATTAGCCTCTCACGACCAATCATGCCTGATTTTGATTGTGCTAGTTCAAATTATATCTTCTCTATGCATTACGAACCCTAGGCCCTTGACCCTATCTTTTCCAGGAGGCCAAGGTAACCTAATGTGACTATGTCCCAAGATAGGGTCTCTTGGGGAAACCTTGTCCCATGATAGGGCCACCTTGGGTGGTCTTGACCTAGAACAAGGTTTTCCAAAGAAACCTTGCCCCAATAAAAGGGACCCAAATTCAAATTAGTTAAAAAATAGATTTCAAGAGTGGGAAAATTTCTTCTATGTTGCATGCTTCCAAATTAAAAGCATAAATTTCTAGGGATATGTATATAAGAAGGCTTACCCCTTCTTATTTCACATCTAAATGCAATAAATCATCAAACATATCCAATTATAATTCAAGAAAATTGTAAGAGAAAGTGATCAAGCATCATCCAAATCATTTAAAACAAGAACTAAATTTCAGATCTAAAGCATTCACGATGGCATCCATGATCAATTATTTATAAATTAAAATCTAAAAATCAACATATATTCATAAGTATTTCAACACAAAAAAGACTTGTGAAGGTAAATAATCAATTCAATTCTCAGATCTATCCTTTGCTACATTACAACATGCTTTCATTCCCAATTCAAGTTATTTCAATTTCATGGTTAATTCCAAAACTAGGACTTGACCAAGGAAAACTTCCATGAACCTAGAAAAATTCCTTCTTTTTGTGTGTAGGTGGAAGACTAAAAATATACAATTTCATATTCAAATTGAGGAGACAGAGATCTACAAATTCACCTTTCACAAATCCAAAAAATGGGGTCAATGTTGGCTTGTATGACGTCATCCTAAACACTTTTGATAGAACTTTTGGGGAACCTTCTGAGAAACTTCCTTATCCCAGATATTCCAATTTTGTCTACATCTAGAGCTTCTAGGTAAAGGTCACCTTGGCTAAGGCCCAAATTCCTCTCTATCTTTCATTTCCAAATCTACTCCATTTGTCTGCATATATGTCTTCTATATACATCTATGTATGCTAAAACTCTCATTTATCATCTTTAGCCTAGCTTCAAAATTCACCTTATATAATTGTAGTATCATTTTCAACTCCTCAAAAAATATTTTTCAATCCAGTTTATTCCCAATATATTGAGCCATGTGGATCACTCCTCTTTCGATGTAATAAAATTGGAGATAGGTCTAGTTTCCTAGTTTGCATGCCTAATATAGTAAACAACATCCTTCTTATTTATAAGGAGCATGTGATGCAACCAATCTCAATGTTTCCTCATTGTAATGATGGGTCATAGAGTGTGATATGAAATAATTATGTGAAAAATTGATCCAAGAGCATTTAGAGTGTACAATAAATCTTTCATCACTAGAAAGTATTGTTGAAAGAAAATTAAAAATAAATATTTTGAGTTATTTTGTAGAATCTCACCTAAATAGCCATTATTGTTTCCCTTAAATCATGTATAAATTTATAAAAAAATATTCTACAAGGAAAAACATTATTATCCAAATTAAAAAATAAAAAATAAAATGACTATATTCTTTAACCTATCTTCTTCACTTTCAATTACATGAACCAAATTGGGAGAGATCATGGATAACCTTAAGGGGAAAAGTTTTTTACCATTGTTTCTTCCTCTAGGTTTCTCTTTTTTGATGTTGACATCCCCTCAAGGTCTATACTCATATGTACTTTTGACTTTATAATTACAATCCTTTCCCACTACATCAAATATAATTAATTTCAAAACTATCGTCTCTTGACCACCCAAAATGTATATGAAAGGAAATTTTTCTACAACAATATTATCACATCTTTCATGTTTATAATCTTTATTTCTATTAACTACCAACAAGAATCAAATTTTAACTTATTATGCACTCATAATTTCAACAATATTTCTAACATGAGGGAAATAAAAATTCTTTGTAATATAAAACTATAGCCTCCTATAGAAAGCTCACTAATATTCACAAAACTAACCACTCACTAGAGCTCCATTAACTCAATTAGAGTAGCGAGTAGACACAATATATAACTTAGGTATTTTTTTAAAAAAATTAATAAATGTTGTTATCAAAATTTAAAATCAAATTTAACAAAAGTAATACAATAATTATTCCAACCCAACAAACCTTATGTGCTCCACAAACTTGGAAAGAAAATGAATAAAGAGTTGACAAAGCATAATGAAGAATGGTAATTTGAATCACCTAGTCTAAGATCAAGAGACTCTAGGATACATACTACAAGAGGAATCCCTCCCATTCTTAGAGCTCCCAACCTTGTTAAATATTGTAAGCTCCAATAATTAAAAAATAAGGCCTATTACTAATTGATAACCAAGAATAATTGACATAAAATTGTTGTATCTTCTTATAATATTAGTTCCCCTAGAAAGAGTGTATTTAAAAAACAAATCAGCTGAATTATCCATTAATATAATGTGACATAAAAATACCATAGTTTTCTATAGAAATAAAATGCATCAATAATCATTCCTAGGGTTTCTTCCATGATTCTAAAGATAGTCTCCCTTTCTTTAATCTTATTTCATGGCTACATAAATATTCTAGAACACTATTCACCTAATAAAATAATTTATGGGTGACTAAAACTTTTGATTTAAGCTTATACCAATTCTTTCCTAAGGAAATATCAATTAGTGTTGCAAGGTGTGCGTCCTTGGTCACTTAATCACCTCCCATTCTCTACAAGTCTAGTGGTTGTATGGAGCATCAACATGTCAATAGTTTGGTGCAAAAACAAAAAACAATCAGTATTAGAGCCTATCTATCACAAGTTTGAACCCCGCACTTGTGTGAGGGATATTTTTGAAATGTGTGTTCCCTTGGTATCCTTGTGATGTGCAATATTATAATTGGGTTTTTGACATGGCTTAACTGCCTCCCATGTTCTATAACTCTAGTGGTTTTATCGAGCATTAACAATTTGATATTTTGATACAACAACAACAACCAATAGTTAGATATCTTGATAGGAATATCCAATCCAACCTATCATATGATTTTTAGATATTAAATTTGATGGTCATAATTGAATCTTTTGATTCATCTTGGTCAAGTGAATGGTATTATGGTATTAGACTATCTTATTTAGATTTTTGTTTCTAGTGATGAGTGTATTTTTTTATTTTGATATAACTCTTATAAGTAATTCTTGTAGGTAGATAGTAATTATTGAAGAAATAATATTATATATATCATTTTTCTATGTAGATGGGATGACCATTTTTAAAGCATTAAACATCATCTATTTTTAGGAGAAGCAGTATAAAATTCTCATTTAATTATGTATTAATTTAGAAAACTAGACACCTCTTCCATTGATTGGATGTTGTCATAATCTATTATATTATGACATTGTTAAATCATTTTTTCTCAATTTCCAATTAAAAGGAGAAAAATTTCCTACCTAATTATTTATATTAACACTTTATTATCATGGAAATTTATAAAAGTACACTTTTGAAAGAATTTATCATATCTATCCCCCCGCATTTATTATGTCACCTTTGTATTATGTCACTACTAGATCTCCATCTCCCTAATGTACATAGGGGAGATAAGTTTATAAAACTGTTTTAAATATCTCCTAGGCTACTTATAAACATGTTTTTCCATCTTATATTTCTTGATCCTACAATTTGTACTTCAGAAAGGTAACATGCCTTAGGCAAAGTCTAAGTGTTGTGGGACCAATATGCTAACACTCTAAGCAATCTTCGGGATTAAGGAGTTGGCTCTCCATGAACTGGGGGATAGAAAGAGAATAATACTGAAAATGGTGCTAAGCTTAAGGCAATATGATAAATCATTTCATTACTAACTCACAATATTTCTCAAATGAAAAGACATAACCATACCATTAGAATACAAGCATTTTCCAGTAAATTGGCATAGTATACCACAATCACTTCATAGTTGAAATGAGAACATAATGAAAAGATCCAAGGCACAAGTTGGAACATTCATATAATTTCATGGCTGCATCTATAAAATCCATGCAACAATAAAAATATTCAAGCACGGGGTCTTCACTAAAGGGGAAATACAATACCACGTTCATTAATATTGGGGGGTTTAAAATAGGCAAAAGAAAGACGCAAATATATTGCCTAAATAGGGGGAAGGGTTTTTTTTGGTTAGGGGTAGGGGTTTATATAGACAATGGGGTGAGGGAGGTACCGGGTGGGTATTGGAGGGGCTAACAAAAAAGGAGTTTGGGGTAATATTTTTTGAAAATAATGGGATTCTTTAGTATGCCACCAATGCATGTGCTGTGATTCAGGTTCACTAAGTGAATTCCCCGTAAATTCAAGAAACCTATTCATATATCTATTTCTGATAAAATAAAATACATGGAATACTTTTATCCTTCAATTACTTTCAAATGGAAGCATTCATTTCAAACATGTTCCATCACTAAAGGCAATCTTAACATAAAAATTATAGATTCTTGTAAGATAATTGATACTAAAAAATTACATAGACTTCCAATGTATTCAATATTAACCAAAACTAAAAAGGATTAGTTGAGCATAGATGAATTCACACTAACATGAAATTATTAAGAAGTAAATTCTAAAAATATAACATCTAATAATTATATCAAACATAAATACACTTTTGTTAAATTATCGGTCATTATAGAAACTAAAAATCCAACCCCATAAACAAGTAAAACATTTTGTCTTAAAGAGCTCCTACATCCAGAAATATTCCCAAAAAATAAAATCCCCTCATCAGATGGATGACCACCCAAGAAAATCATTACTGAGGTCGTTAAAGTAACTGCCACAAAAATGTTGTTGCAAGACAACCATGATCCTTTGACAAATGTCCAGGAGGGATAAAAAATTGGTATCTACAATCACTCTCCACTGATCTAGATGTAACAACCTTGTTTAATAAATGTCTGGGCCATGTGGTAGTGTGGCAGATTCTATAGCAATAGAAACACCATGCACCCTCTTCAAAAATTTCCAGACACAACACTTGTCCAACATGTATAGAGGCTCATGACCAAGCAAAATAAGGGTCTTGCTAATGCGATAAAATGAGATCCATAAAGAAACTTGGACCTATTAAAATTCTAGGGAAGGACAAATTGAAAGTAGGGGGTAGTTTCTATAGTGATATACAAATTTGGTGACTCTTAAGGAACTTTCTTTCAAGGTTCGACACCCAAAACTCTAGTTCTTGTAAAAATAAGAGAGGAGGAGAAAATTGATTAGAGTATGGCCAGGGAAGACTGCAAGGGAGTACATTCTTTGTTGCTTGGGAAACTATGGAGCTGGAAGTTGAAAAAGGCATTGTATAGGGAAATCATTTCTCTAAAAGTAAAGCTACTCAAACTTCCCCTGGATTTATTCAAACTAAATTTTAGGAATGCAAGGGGGTCCAGGATTTCATTGACCTAGGAAACTTTGGGGTTAGGTGTCAGTATTTTCTTGTAAGATAAATCCTATCATTTCAATTCCATCAATTATTTAACCTTCTCTTCATCCAGTAGTGACCCATCTATTCTGAATGGTGAAAGAAGCTCATCCTATATAAATGCATCTATCCTTGTTCTTTTTGGGACAACTAAAGAGCTTCAACCTATCAAGGAATTCCCTAGCATGTGCTATTGCATCTTCACACTTGATGAATTCATCAGTTATTATAGTCGCGATCCATCTATTTGTGATTCTAGCCAAAGACAAAGTGTCATCGTTAGCTTCATACAATTTCTCAATTAATCTCCTTGCCTCATTTATACTGGGAGCAATTTTCTTTTGGGTTTCTTCTAAGTTTATTTCCACCTTACTACTTAATTTTATAGCATTATCCATGAACTTGAAATTTTGTATTAGGGAGAGTGTCGATACCTCAATTTTATTCCAAAAGGATTTATATAGATTCCACACCAAAAGAATAAATTTTTTTGAGATGGATTCTACGACAAGGACCTGTAATTGACTGATTTTTTGATCACCCCTTTTGACGGGTTCCTCTAGTCAACTTACATATGACTACTTAGTCGGAAAACCTCACTTGTACTCAACCAACTCCTTTTCTTTTCCTTGTATCACCTTTAATACATCTTAGAATTTTATTTTCTCTAAAACAAGTGCATTTTGTAGGCTTTGAAGTTTACTTTGAATTTTTTCTTCCCTTTCCTACAAATCATGCTCCACTTTTAACTGCTAAACTTGGTTTTCTATGAGTTCCTTATCCTTTTGTGTTATTTTAATGAACCTCTAGGATGATTCCATTTTTTAGGTTTTCTCTGTCTAGCTCCAAGAAATTTTATTTCTCCTACAAAGTATAAATATGATGACTGAAGTCATCCTGGTCTTTATTCTCTTTGGTGGTCTCCTCTTTCAGTCTCTTCTCGTTCTCACTCAATAATTGCTTCATGCAAAAAATAATCTTCCTCTTTGTCTTGCATCTGTTGAGATAACCATGTTCTTTCATTAGCCATTTCTATTTTTACCCTATTCAATTCCTTACTGATATTTTCCACCTTATCCTTTATTTTTTCTAACTCTTCATTTTTCTTCTCCTCGAGCTCGTTAGTGAGTCATAGATTCTCCCTTTAAAGAGCTTTGATTTGTAGCTTTATATTATCACCTTGATTCATCACATTATGAAAATCCTTCTCTCTTTTCTCTAACTTTCAAGTTAGTTGTAGGTAGTTATTAGTGACTACCTTCTTGGATTCTTCCATCAAATTGACTCTATATCGAGGTCTTGGATGATCAATGTTTAGGGAGACTATGAAAGAGTGGAGCTCTTTGGGGAGAAATTCATTGTGAAGTTTTCTCTAGAAATGAGGAACCCTAGATACCATTGTGAATGGTTTTTTCTTTTCACCGTATATGGAAATCACATTTGCAAAAGCGGGTTAGTTGTCATCCCTATCCTTCTATTTCTATGCATAAGATAGTCTAGCTTTCTCGGCGGCACTGAAGTGGGATTTTATGATAGAAGAGGGGACATTTTATTTTCCAACTATAGGGAATATAAACGGTGGAAGTAAAGATTCTAGAGCTAGAAAATAATCTGTAGGAGTGCTTGGGGTGATTTCTAATGGATACATCATATTGAAAGGTGGAATAGACTAGAATCCCAAATGGGAGAAAATGGTGTATTGCAGAGAAGATTGAGGATCAAGGGAGGAAACAAATTGAGTAGGGGAAATAGAGGGATGAGATCCTAGAGAAATAAAAGACTAAGAGGAGATGAGGGGCATAGAAAAAATTAGCTAAGGAGTAGATGGTGGTGGAGGTGGCAGTGGTGTTTCTTCTTGTATCATTGACGAGCCTGATTCCTCCCTTATCTCCTCCTCTAACTCTTGTAGAAGGAGCTTGGGTGTCTTTATTCTTTTCTTCACTGGAAGGATAATAGACTGTAGTTGTTGGAAATATATTACATGCAAGGTGATAGAGAGGGGGTGAATCAGGAACCAATAAAACTTAATCTTCTTTATTCTCAATTAGATTATCTAATCTTATTTGCACACATAGAACTAAAAGGAAAGAATCATACATAACACATAAAATAGTATTTGGTTACCTGGAAACCTTCCAAATATAAAGTAAAATTGGGGTGGGGATGATACCCACAAGATTTAGTACTCCAGTATAAATTTATCCTGTTAGAGTTTACATTGACCACTTTTGATGGCCTACCCTGTTAGGAGCAATAAGGGTTGTTAAGTCCACCTTGTTAAAGCATTTTATACAATACAAAAAGTAATGCAACTATGTTAAGAGATTTACAAAGGACTATTAGGTCCACCTAGTTAGAGGATTTTGTTGATACACCTGTTAGAATGAACCAGTAGATGATCTACTTATGCAACTCTGATTTGCTGAATGAGATCCTTTGATTTATAACTAATCACTTGTTTGTGATGGATGAGTCTCTGTTGTACTTTATAATTCTACAATCTTCTAATCAATATGTCATTTCATATTCACATATATATACTCATACATATATAGTTAACTGTACATTTTTGATAAATAAAGTGGCTTACATTTATATCTTATCCAAAACAAATAACTTCATAGGTTGGCTTCCATTAGACATAATGATATTGAACAATTTATGCAAAGTCAGCGCAATACTGTCACTCGGGTCCAAAATTCTACTTGGGTGATAGACTAATACTCAGGCAATATGTTGATCACTGGGGTCACACTAATCACTCGGGTGATGTTTGATGACTAGGTAATATTGATCACTCGGGTCAGACTGATCACTCGGGCAATACTGATCACTCAGGTCACATTGATTGACTGAGTGTTTTGACACTAATTGACAACATGTACTGATCACTTGGGTCACATTGGTTGACTAAGTGTTTTGACACTAATTGAAAACATGTCTTTCCATAAGGTTTACAATCTCCCCCTTTAGCATTAGTGACAAAAACACTTATCATTGTATTCTAAATCTGATAGGTCAAAACTCCCCCTTACCATTTGCTTAGGTTTTGACACATGCTTTGTTTCTCAGGTCCAAGTGACTCTTTTTGATTTTTCAAAATTGTTTTTGTAATTTATATCTTCTTCTTTACTTAATTGTACATGTATTTCCTTAATTTATATACAATGACTTTTCCCCCTTGTTTTTGTCAAAAATACCAAAAGATATAACTACAAAGTTATTCCCAAGTAGGATAGGAAATCACAATGTACCTTCAAAATTTGAGACAGAGTGTTGTCCCAATAGTCCTATAGAACCTTCATGATGTGCAATTCTATTTGTAGCTCAATTGATAACTCTATCATAAGTTCTGTAACTGAGAAATTATTGTCATGAATGAGTGTCTTGGTATGTGTGATGTGTTTTTGCATTGCATCCATGTATGGTAGGAGTTGGCTATGGATGGTTGTAAGAGACTCTCTAGTCCTTTCTTCTTCTCTCAGTAACTTGGCCTGTAGATTGGTCAGATATTTGATCTTCAAAAAGTGTGTTGACCTTGTGCTTGGATCAAGTGCCAACTACTTTTCACTTTCCTTCATATCTGCATCTATATTTAGTAACTTATTCTTTATCCCCATAGTAAAGTTAGAGGTATCACTCAACTTTACAAATAGTTCTACTACATTGGTCATGGTGGTTTCTAGAGTGATAATAACATTGGTTAGCTGCACTTGGTCAATTGTAATGTTCTTTGAAATATTCTCGAGAACCTTGTTTTCAAACTTTCTTTCTGGTTTCTCAAGAATTTTTTCTTGACCATTCATGTCTTCATTAAACTTATGGACTAAGTCAACAAGTTGGTCCATAATAGATTCAGTCTCATTGACTTCAATCTATAGTGTATCTTGGATTATTCCTTTTATATCTTCAATTACTGTGTTCCTCTTTTTTCCTTCTCGGAGCTTCTTTTGGACTTCTCTTTTCTTCCATAATTCTCCAAGAATATCCATTTTCTCTATTGATAAGTTGGAAAGATCCCAATTTGAAATCACAATGTCTTCTTCAAGATCAATCTCATCAGTAGTCACTTCCTTCTCCTTACCTTTGATCTTGGAATTAGGTGAAGGAACAATTTCCTTACCTTTTCCATCCTCATCTTGTACCTCAATATTAAGTTGGATTAGGTCATTGACCTTTACTATATCAATTATTGAATCAAGATTAACTAAAGAATCAATACTAGATGAAGAAACATCTACCCTATCCATCTGTGAATCGGTTGTGCTTGGCCCAGTAGTAGGTGGAGCCTTTTTCTCAGTTCTTACTATTTCATATGTTGATTCTGTAACCTTGTCCTTGCTTGGAGACAATATGTTCTGGATAGGTGATTGGGGCAATGATGCCATCACCTCAACTGTAATCTTCTTGGTATTAGAATCTTCAATTGTATGTACCTTAGGTAATGTATCATCATTGTTTTGTTCAGGAGGGTCTGTGATCAATACTTCTGCCTTATCATCTCCTTTAACTTCAAATATAGATTTCCACACTGTTGTGGAAGACTTCACAACATATTCTATCTTTTTGTTCAGTATCTGGAAGGTTCTAAATCTGGGAGTACGCTTGTTTTCAAATTTGGTCATTGCCTCTTTTATCTCTTTGTTCTTCATAATAGACATGAATTCCCTCGGTTTGTTCCCGTATGTCTTTTTGAGTTTGTACTACATTGATCCATGGAATAGATACTGTTTTGAACAAATATTGTATCATATGGATCTTCAACTCAGAAGGGTCATATTTCCATTTTTCCATTTTCACTACAAATTTTTCCTTAATCTTCTTTTGTTCATCCTTATTCCTTGAAGCATAATTCAATGACTTAAGAGAACTCATACCACTGACTCCTTTCAGATCTTCAATCTTGTTCTCAAGTGTAGGTGGTGGTTTCTTGAAGACAACTATATCAACTTCTTCATCATCATCATCATCATCATCTTTACCCAATATAATTATCCTTCCTGATCTCCTTGGTTTACTAGTAGTGAAGATAGGTGTAAGGGCCTTAGGTGTTTTTTTGAAAGCTAGCCTCTTTTTCTTCTTAGGAGGCTCTACTTCTACCTCTTATTCTTTTTTCTCAAATTCATCATCCTCTATCTTGACTATATCTTCTTTACTTTTAGTGATAGAAGGAGAGTCAGAGGTCTTGCCATATTTCTTTTCAAACTTGTCTAACCTCTTCTTTCCTCTCTTTAGAATCTTAGGAATCTCTATCTCTATAGATATCCTACTCTTTTCTTCTTCATAGGTACCGAAGTATGGTGCCTTGGGATTGGCAAGTTCATTCACAAGAGCCTCAATGATGTTCTTGGTTTCATCTATGTTAACCTCATATGAAAGAGGTTTCACCCATGCAACCCTAGGTTTTACAAATTGTATGTATACCTTTTCATAGTCAACTAGGAAACAAATATCATCATTATAATTTTCAACTAGTTTATTAGGAATCCTGTATCTACTTTGCATTTTCTGTCTGAAGTTGTCAAAATATCCATCCATAATATTCTCAAAATTATCTCCTAACTCAACTATGAATTCAAATATCTAATGAATTATGGGTCTGCCCTTTTTCCATACTATTGTGCCCTTGGAAGGAAATAATTTTTGAACATAAAAGAATAAGCATACCAGAAGAGAACCGAACTTACATGGATTTGTTTTGGATGCCTGTATGCTTTTCATATTCTTTCTTAGCTAAATGAGCTACAACTCGGCTAGGTCAAATACAAGACTATTCTTCACCACTTTGTATGCTAAGTCCACACCTTTGCAAGGTATACTATTAGGTATGCTAGAACTATATATCTTGTGAGCTATCACATGAATTCCAAACTTTAATTCCATGTCAATAACTATGTTTAGTCTCATGCCTCTTTCATCCCACTTGGCAAGAATTAACTCAGCTAGCTTATCTCTAGTTAGGGTTTTGGTAGCTTTAGCTTTGTTTAGCATGGGATACCCTATTACTTGGTGTATCATTGTCTTTGCGATCTTCATAGTCTGTTCCAACCATATCTGCATGTCATGAATGCAGATAAGAATGAATCTAATCTATTTGATTTGGAAATTCTTTGGCATGAGCAGGATGTGGATTAAACCTTTAACCTCAAGATGCTTGTGCTTGGGCTTCAGATTCCGGCCTATGCACAATTTCTCATATTCTTGATTCATCTCAATTGTTCCAAGCTCCTGGATGTTACAATGATAGAAGCTTCGAATGTCATTGACTAGTAATACCCTTGGAGGAATTAGGGAATGAGCTCCCATTGGATCTATTTCCTCTGCTACTTCTTGATGAAGCTTAAAATCTAGAGTGTTATAGATAGCATTTCTTACCAACATTTCTGATCCTTTCTTAACCTTGTTGCTGGATGTGGATGCCATATCGCTTGGAGAATTTGATCAAACTTTTCTTTCAAACACAAATCCACTCTGAAATGCTAAGGGCTCAGAATTTCTCTGCAAACTAAAATCTTTTTAAACAATAACCTTTCCAATTCATCATTTATAAGAATTTTTACTATTAGAGTATTTCATTAAATGATCCATACATAGCAGCTGGCATAGCTCAGGTAGTTCTCCTAGGATTACTCATAAGCTTGGCAAGAACTAACTTCCCAACTCTTATACAACTCTAATCAGCTTGGTTAAGCTAGAGTAGTTCAGGTGCAACTGAGATTTTGACTCAGTTAGCACCATAATATGTCCTAATGCATCAATATGTAGATTTGGACTTGCTAGCATATCTGGAACTAATGTATGATGGATTTAATGCATAGTTCCAGTCATTTCCTTGCATCTCTATTCTATGATGGTAGATCCACCCAACTCACTATCTTGGGTGCCATTAGATCCTTCATTGTTTTGGTTTGAAATTTCAGAGGATTTCCTTACCCACTACTTACTCATATGAGATCTAATTTCTAAGACCTTTGATTTTCCTTTCTCAAAAATAGTATCTACTTTTTCTCTATTCATACAATTTTTTCTTAGATGACCAAGTTGTTTACACACATAAAATCTCTTAGTAGGATTTCCTTTTGGAAAGTGAGTCTTTATACAATTTGAACCAATGTGTCCATACTCTCCACAATGACAACATATGTACCATGTGTTGTAATCCCAATCAAAAATTTCTTTTACCAAAAGTTCAGCAGGGTTCTATTTCTTAGTTCTGCACTCGGAAGTTCTATGACCTTGTTTGTTACACTTGAAACATTTTCATTCAAACTTAGGTTTCTCAGTGCATTCACTATCTCTATGTCCATGTTTTTTGCAACTGTAGCATTTACCACTAAACTTTGATTTTCCATTGCTCCAACATTTATTTGATGTATGCCCTAACTTACCATAGAGGTTACAAGTAGGTTTCATGTTCTTTTGGGCTCCTTCATTTGAGGATTCACCTTGCTTAGTATAACCTAGTCCAGTCTGTCCACTATGTCTGATTTCTGTTAACTGATCTATACTACCATGTGAATTCATCATACTTTCATTGGTTTTTCTTTCAGTGTTCAGATCATTGTACATTCTTTCATTTTTTGTTCTTAGGCTGATAACTTCTTGATTTTCATTGTTGATTTGATTTCCCAAATCTGCTTGCTAGAGTGACAAATGATGGATTTCTTTTTCTTTTTCTTCTATTCTTGTACTCAGCAATATTTTTTCATCTTGTGCCAAATTTATGTTATATTCTGCTTAATTTTTTTGTTCTACGACTTCACATAATCTTACTGAATGAACTTCTTATTCTCTTTTCAATGTTTTGACTTCTTCATGTAAATTGAGATTCTTTTCAAGCAAGTCTTCAATGGATGCATCAGCTTCTTCACAACTTATGTCTTTGCAAAAATCTTCAATTCTTTCTTCTATGTAATTCATGTCATTCATTTGTACTGCTAAATCTTTTCTTCTTTTTAGGGAAAGAGAGAGCTGCTCTTTGAGTTTCTTGATCTGATCCATGGCCATTTTTAGATCTATCTTTTCATTTTTAATGGCTTTCTCTAGTCTGTATACTTCCATTGCCTCTGATCTTTGCTCAATTTGTTAAAATTCTATTGAGAGAACCTTTAGCGCTGATACCAATTTTTGGAAATATATTACATGAAAGGTGACAGAGAGGGGGGGTGAATCAGGAACCAATAAAAATTAGTTTTCTTTATTCTCAATTAGATTATCTAATCTAATTTGCATGCATAGAACTGAAAGGAAAGAATCATACATAATATATAACACAGTATTTGGTTACCCAGAAACCTTCCAAATAGAAAGTAAAACAAGGGTGGGGATGATAACCACAAGATTTAGTACTATAGTATAAATTTATCCTATTAGAGCTTACATTGACAACTTCTGATGGCCTTCCCTAGTAGGAGCAATAAGGACTATTAGGTCCACCTTGTTAAAGGATTTTCTACAATACAAAAAGTAATGTAACTCTATTAAGATATTTACAAAGGATTGTTAGGTCCACCTGGTTAGAGGATTTTGTTGATCCACCTCTTAGAATGAACCAGTAGATGATCTGCTTATGCAACTCTAATTTTTTGAATGAGATCCTTTGATTTATAACTAATCAACTGACTGTGATGGATGAGTCTCTATTGTAATTTATACTTCTACAATCTTCTAATCAATAGGCTATTTCATATTCGCATATATACTCATACATATATAGTAACTATACATTTTGGATAAACAAAGTATCTTACATATATATCTTATCCAAAAAAAATAACTTCATAGGTCAACTTCCATTAGACATAATGATATTAAACAATATATGCAAAGTCGGCCCAATACTGTCACCCGGGTCCAAAAGTCTACTCAGGTGATAAACTGATACTCGGGAAATATGCTGATCACTCAGGGGATGTTGGATGACTCCAGAAATACTGATCACTTAGTTCACACTGATAACTTAGGAAAAATGGATCACTCGGGCAATACTGATCACTCGGGCAATACTGATCACTCGGGTCACATTGATTGAATAAGTGTTTTGACACTAATTGACAACATGTCTTTCCATAAGGTCTATAGTAGTGACCTCCTTTTTTTCACTGGTCTCTAAACATGAAACCTCTAAGGATGTGGTCCTCTGGACACCTTGGTGTCTTTGAAATTTTCTTTTACTTTCAAAGGTACTACTACCTCTATAGGTTCTTCAACTACATTATTTTTTGTAGCTTGATTCTCGAGAGGATGATCAACAATAGAGGTGACAAATTCTTCTAATTATGGAATTCCTAAAGTGGAACTTTCATTGTAGTTCTTTTCCCACTTTTCTTCAAATGTTCCATCCCAATCACTCTCATACAAAGTAATAAAGTTCACCTTATTTTGTTATCTGTAAACCAAGAAGGTAACAATCTTCTCATCCGACCAATCCTCCTTCTTCATATTTTTTTAAGATTCTAGTAGATTTTTAAGGTAGGATTTTATACAACCTTGTATCATCTTAAAATGGAAGAACTTCCATTTTGGTAGATTTAGCACCCTCATTTAGTATACTTGCATATTACATTTGCATTTAGGATGCATCTACACTTGATTCTCCATTTATGGGTAAAATTAGGGGTAGGATCTTGTGGATCCTCCTTAATTTCCCTCTATGTGGATTTATTTTTAAGTAGAAACTATGTACTAGCTCTCCTAATATTCATCATACCTCTTATATGGCCTATGTGCCTCTCCCCAGCACTTTGGTGTGTTTTCTCACCTTCCTAGGTCCCCGACTGACCTGGGAATCTTACAGATTTCTTAAGGTGACCTGCCTGAAACCTCAAGTCAGGGTTGAGTTTGATTCTATCCTAGGTCACAATTGAAGTTGACCTTGACCTAGGCCAATATTGAGGTTGATTTTTACCTCTGTCAGGTGTTGGTCCCCACTTTCAGATTCGGAACATATCAGGGCCCTAAACTTAAAAATAGGTCCCCGAGTCCGGGTGCAGAAGTGTTGTATCCAATATTCAAGTTATTACATCCCCTCCTTGGTTAGTTATTGTAATTGGACCATAATTCAAGGTATAATTTGAATTTGGGTCCCTTGCATTGCCATAGGAGGTCTATCTTGAGATCTCTATATAAGCACTCTCTTTTGCCTTCATTTGGACATGATGAAATTATGATTATGACATAATGATGATGCAAGAATGCCAGAGGATGATATAGAGGAATAAAATATGATGATGCCTTAATACATGCAAGACTTTTTGTGGACAAACTATTGTGGATCTTCATTGGAGCAAGAAAGAGTTCTTCCTTCCTTCCTTCTTGGATCTACCATTTTCAACATCCAAGCATTCAAAGGATACAATCATGGGGTAGTGATTATGGATTGTGAGTTTGATAGGAGTACTTTAGCATTGGGGGCTTGGTATGATTCCTTTATCATATTAAAATCTATGCATTTCTTTCTCATTTCAATTTATGCTAGGGTTTCAATCTAGAGGATTAGATCTTGGCATTACACATCCAAAGCTCTTCCTAAGAGCAACACACACATACATTCTATTACATCAAGATATTTGTAGAGGTGGAAACCACCAAAATGGGGGGTTTTACTAAGGAAAGACCCTATATAGCCACCCCAAAACACCCTTTTTTTAGATATCTACAATCGTTGTTTCGGGAATTGCAGGTCAGAATCGACATTTTGTTTGGGGTTAGAATCAGAATTTTTGGGTCAGAATCAGACATTTTGGGTCAAAAGCAACATTCATTCCTAGGTCAGAATTGACATTCTATTCTGGGTCAGAATAAAAATTTTTGGGTCAAAGGTGACATTCATTTTTGGGTCAAAATTGGACCTGAGCCAGATTCAGAAAAGATTTCTGGGTTTTCTTCATCTCTGCATTTCTGTTCCAGATCCGGTTGCAGATTTTCTAGAAACTCAACATAGGCATCAGAAAAGGGGTATTTCTAGATCTTCTATAATGTGAGGTATGTTTTTTACTCCATTATTCTTTGCAAACATTTCCAGCTTTACATTCCTTATCATTACAATTAAATGTAAATGGTTAAATATGGCATAGGGTCTCTTTTATATGCAAATCCACATTGTTAAAAACCCTATTTAAGAGACCATCCAATTTCCCCCTTTACATTTTGATGAACTCGAGATAGACAGCTCTTTCTTTTTGGTGTTAGATTTACATTTTATGTTAGATCTTGCATGCATATAGAATTATATTTATTTTTTATGCTCTTGCATTTATATTTCAAAAATATATAAAAATTACAAAATTTCTTTAAAAACACAAAAACATTTACATGCTTGTAATTTTGCTTTGTGTTCAACATGTATGAATTTTGTTTTGAATACTTTTGTGAGGCTTTTATTACACAAAAGGATAGACCCCTTCATGAGGTACATGGAAGTGAGAATGAAAATGGTTCAAATGAGATCTCCATTGATCCTATTCCTATTTCATCCTCCTCCACAACCTCTCTAATTGACCTTTACCATAGGGTGTGTGCATGGTTACCTTCATGTTCCACTATTTGCAACATTGATGCACCTAGAATGTTATATCCTAAACCTTTGATGATGGTAAAAGGATGTCCTCAAATAACTATTAAGGGTAAACCTAGAGATCCTTTGGATTTCTTTCTTAACACAGATTTTGTTTCACATGCTTATCGCACATGGAATAATCCTCAACCTACTATTCCAGCTTCTTTACCTCCTTCTCAACCTGTGTTTCCTTAAGCACCTAGGTTACCTTCATCCTTTAAGGAGTATGAATTAGTTGATAAATTACGCGCTACTCCAGCTAAGATATCTTTATAAGAATTACTTCAAACTTCTCCAACATATCATGAAGCTTTACAAAAATCTTTATCTACTCTTCCTTCTCCACCTCCTAACCCACAAAATATCAATTCATTTTTGGAGTGCATGCATACTATGCATTTTGTAACTCCTATTGTGTTTACCTATGATGATTTACCATCTGTTGAGGTACAGAATCAATATGATGCTCTTATGGTTGTTGTTTCTATTAATCAGAGTATCATTCATAGAACATTAATTGACAATGGATCCATGCTTAATGTTTGTAGCATGGATATGCTTAAGGAAATTAAGGCTAATTTTACAACTATTCAACTAGATAATGTCCTTATTCATGGATTTGATAATATTGCAAAGAAAACTTTGGGCATTATTACACTACCTATTAAGGTTGGTCTAGTTCTTCTCAACACACATATTCATGTTATGCCTGGACCTCTAAATTATAAACTTCTATTAGGAATACCTTGGTTACATACTATGCATCAGTTCATTCTACTCTTCATCATAAGGTTAGGTTCATTTATAACAATTAAATGTATACGCTACATGCAGATGATGCACCAAATCCCTACTTAAATGCAGAATATGCCAACGTTTCGGAACCTATACAACCTAGTAAGGAACCTAAGAAACCACCCAAGGTTAAACAAACTGAAACCCCATCTTCTTCTTTGATCAAAGATGATTGGGGAACATTGGACTTTAATCCTTCTTTTATGGGAGAATATAAAGTTTCTGATTTGGAATTTATGAAACAACAAAGTGGGTTTGAAAAACAATTTTTTTCTCCTTCCCCACTTTTCGAGGAATTAAAAATTAACTTTGTTACTTCTTCACTTCAATAAACAATTGAGACAATAAAACCAAATTGCTATGGCATTGTGACATATGCCGCTCCTTTGACTCAATCTGATATGGCTGATAGATATGGTTTTGGTTATCATCTACTCAAGAAATCAGGATTCAACAAAAAAGGATGTGGTAAATATGAACAAGGCATACAAGTGCCCTTGGACAACGAAGTTTAGGATTATACATATGGGTTAGGATTCAATCCTTATAAACAACCATCAAATTTTCCTCTTAATGTCAATCACATCTGTGGTGGACATTTGAAGTTGGTTAATCTGCTTCTCCTTGACATGGATCAAAAACCTAATTTGGATATTTTTCTTGAGGATGAAGCCCTAGCCAATTTTTTAGGGGCTTATCAGGATCTACCTAAGTTTCATCATAAAAGGAGAAATCCTATTGTCTGAATAATGAAGCCTATTTTGGAGAACATGATGAGAAAGATATTTCACCTTTGCCAATGGATTCTCCCATGCAAATTAATTTGTTAATAAATGAGACTATTGAAGTTCAAGTGGATGTGAATAAATCTGACAAGACAATCAAAATTGGGAAATGTTTGAATCAAGATGAACATGATTAGTTGGTTTCCCTCTTGCTAGAATATAAGGATATATTTTCTTGGACATATTTAGATATGGTGGGTATAGATCCTAAGATTGTTACTAACAATATTGTTCTCAAACCTAATGCTAAACCTGTGAAACAGAAAATCCGAAAGATGAATCCAGGAATTGCCTTATTAGTTATGGCCAAATTGAAAAATTATTTGGTTCTGGGTTCATCCACTCTATTGATTACTCTGAATTGATTTCCAATATTGTGGTTGTTTCTAAAGGAGAAAATAAGATAAGGATGTGCACTAACTTTCAAGATTTAAATAAGACATCCTAAAAAGATGATTTCCCGTTACCTAATATTGATATGATTGTGGATTCAACAGAGGGTCATGCTTTATTGTATTGTATGGATGGTTTTTTGGGTTATAATAAAATATTTTTTCCTATTAAAGACCAAATTAAGACCACATTTATAACACCTTGGGGAAAATTTTGTTGGGTCATGATGCCTTGTGGATTAAGAAATTCAGGAGCAAATTATCAGCGCGCTATGACTTTGATTTTTCATGATTACATTCATAAGATTTTTGAAGATTATGTGGATGATATCTTGGAAAAATATATACAAAGAGAGGATCATGTTTTTATTTTACGAAAAATATTTGAAATAATTAGGAGTTATAATATGAGATTGAATCCTAAGAAATGTGCCTTTGGAGTTGATTCTGGTAAATTATTAGGATTTATAATCTCTAAGCAAGGCATAGAGGTCGATACAAAGAAGATTGATGCTATTGTTAATATGCCTGCTCCTAAGAATATTTCTCAATTACGCAGTTTACCAGGAAAAATTCAAGCCAGTCATTGCTTTGTTTCTAACTTAGCCGATAGAACTGTTCTTTTCACTTCCTTGCTTAGAAAAGATACCATTTTTTCTTGGAATAAGGAATGTAAACAATCCTTTGAGAAATTTAAGGAGTATCTTGCCAATCCTCCTATTTTTCAACCTTCTCAATTTAATAAACCCTTTTATCTATATACTTTTGCTACTCTGAAGGTCGTGAGTGCATTGTTGGCTCAACATGATAGAAAAGGTAAGGAAAGACCAGTGTACTACATTAGTCAAACTTTACTTGATTATGAAATGAGAAATACTGACTTGGAAAGACAATGCTTGGCTTTAGTTTATGCTTGTCAAAAACTCAAGCATTACCTATTGAATGTTGAGGTAAATTTGATTGTTAAATTTGATCTTCTAAAACACCTTTTCTCAAAGACTGATCTCTCTGACCGTCTGGAAAAGTGGGTGATGTTACTTACAAAATTTGATCTTAATTTCAGTTCTCAAAAATAAATTAAAGGACAAGCTTTAACTGATTATTTAGCTAAAGATGCTTGTCCTCACTCCAATACATGTTGTACCTCAATAGAATTCCCTCATGAAAACATTTTAGCTGTTAAACAAGATGATGTTTGGGAATTAGAGTTTGATAGATCTAGATGTAAGACAGGTTCTGGTGTTGGTATTATCTTGATTCCTCCTATGAAGAAACCAATCCCTATGTCATATAAATTGACCTTTCCTTGTACTAATAATATTGTGGAGTATGAGGCTCTTATAGCTAGCTTACAAGCAACTTTATCCCTTTATATTAAAAACTTGGAAATATATGGGGATTCACAATTGATTGTGGAATAGATTAAAGGAGGTTATCAGACCAAGAATGATAAAATGACACAATATAGAGATTTGGCTCTCGATATTCTTTCACAATTCTCTTCTTATATGATTCATACTTTACCAAAGAAATATAATCGACATGCAGATGCCATGGCAAGCGCAACTTCCTTGGTTTGTCTCGAGAATAATTCCTATGACTTTAAATTTACTATACAAACTCTTAAACACCCTGCAATTTCTAATAAGGTTACTGCTAATTGTTTTAACTTGCATTTAGATGAATGGTATTCTCATATCTTTCAATTTTTGAAAGATGGTACTTTTCCTAAATCAGAAACAAGAAACATGTGTAATCATATTCGGAAGCTTGCAGCATGTTATATCATTTTAGGAGATACGCTTTAAAAACACTCTTATAATGGCTTTCTATTAAGATGTCTTGATAGAATCAAAATTTTGATAGCTTTGACAGAAGATCATTTTGCTTCATGTGGGGGACATTTTGGTGGAAAATATTTCATCAATAAACTTCTTAGAATGGGATATTATTGGCAAATAATGGAACAAGATTCTTTCATGTTTGTTAAGAAGTGTCCTCAATGTCAGCAATATGGTAATTTGATTCATGCTCCCACTCATGAGCTTCAAAATCAAGTTGCTCCATGGCCTTTTAGTATTTTGGGTTTTGATCTTATTAGACAAATCTCACCATCTTCTTCTCAATGACATACATACATCCTGATAGCGACAGATTACTTTACGAAGTGGGCAGAAGCTATTCCTCTCCATTCTACTATTGCGGATGTTATTTGTGATTTCATCCTTAATCATATTATAGCACAATTTGGTATTCCTTCAACGATAGTTTTAGATAATGGCACTTCTTTCAAGAATAAAGAAGTCATGAAATTCTTGGAGAAATATCATATTCAACATAGATTTTCTACTCCCTACTATCCTCAATCTAATTGTCAAGTTGAAGCATAGAATAAATTTATTGAGAAAATATTAAGGAAAATAGTTAATAAGCATGTGAAACATTGGCATACCCAACTTACCTATCCTTTATGGGCTTATAGGACTAGTGTTCGTACTGCCATGGGTACTTCTCCTTATAATCTTGTCTATGGTATTGATCATATTATGGCCTTAGAATTAGAAATACCTTCTTTGCGTTTTTCATTTCATGGGATAATCGACAAGGATACTCTTTGGGAACAACGATTACAAGAATTAGAAATGTTGGATGAACAATGGATAAATGATTTGGAACATATAAAGGCTTATCATAAATCACTTCAGAAATAGTATAATCATAAGGTGATTGAACGGTCATTTTTTGGTAGGTGATTTAGTCTTATATGAGAATCAAAGGAATTTGAATGCTTTACCTGGTGAAAAAGGGAAGTTTATCCCTAATTGGCTTGGACCTTTTATGGTAATTGAGGACTTTTCTTTAGGTGCTTATATGCTTTCTGATATGAATGGTGTCCCTTTTAAGGAACCTATTAATATTATGCATCTCAAATGTTATTATCCCTAGTACATCATTCTTTCTTTGTGTATTTATGTATTCCTTATAGAATAGTTATGTCTATTTTATAGGTTATGTGATTTGAATACATTCATACATATCTTCATTATTTATTTTCTATTAAGTTTTATGTATTGGTGAAAAATGTAATAATCAATCATAGAACTAACTAGGCAAAGAAATTCTTTCATATATATAACGTCTATGAGTTTGATACATATATGGCATGTGTTCCCTATCTATCAATCTTTGTCTCTACACTCTGAGGGTTGATGGTTCTCAGCTCTCTCTAGTCTATGATGTGAAGTTGAGGATCTTAGTATGGTATTCCATGTGTGACTCCTCAACATGCTTATCTCATAGTTACATTCCTAGGCTCTCTGTAGGTCAGATATCAATTTCTATTCTCTCTCTCTCTACATAACCTTATCTCTCGTTGGACACATGCAAAAACATCTGCATGTCTGTCCGGATCTCTCTATCCAATGAGGGAATCTCACTTACTAGTTCATAGTCAATAGGATATACATGTATCCTTCAGGACCTCAGATACAAAGCTCCTCCACTCTGCTATGCTAGTTTTAGAACTCAAACATATTTATCTTTTAGTACTTTTTTCAAAAAATTTAGTTAAAATATCCAAATATATTACATGTTTCATACCTAGATCTCCCTCCTAAGCATCATAAAAGGATCTAGATGGTGGGGGCATTGAGTGACTACTCTCTCCACACTCTCTATGTCTAGGTCTCAGAGGTGGTGTCTCTGCATGGGCACATGGAGGTCATTTTGATCTCAGTGGTGTGGAATGGACAAAAGGCTCATCCACATCGGTACCATCATCTGGGGGCATCATGTCTGCTCTCTCATCTTCTCTATCCTCCTACATGGGATCTCCCTCAGAGGTGGCCTCCTCCTCATATCTATGATCGTCCTCCTCCTCTGGTATGTCACTACCTTGGTGTGTCCTCTCTAAGAGACTTGGGTCACCTATGGGATAGTCATAAGGAAAGATGGGGTGGGTTCCCTATAGACTACAGTGTTTGATATACTCTCTGCTAACATAAGAATAAGATACATTAGGAGCTACCTCTGTATCTTTGGTCTCATTTTTCTTTCTATCTACAATATCTACTACTATAGTTTGGCATATAGAACCATGTCTCTGATAGTATCTGGTCAGGTATACATACCGAGGTACTCTTTTGGGGACCCCCTGTATTAGACCAAACTATCTCATCACTCTTTCATAGTAATATGGAATCACTGCATGACTGGTAGGACCCTCTAGAATCTTGTGTTGTTGTGAGTGTCTCAACTAGTGTCGATTATTTGGACATTCTATCATCTAACAGTATGGTCTCCATATCACATAAATACCTGGTATATGGTCGAGGCATACCCTCCAAAATAGGATATCCCCGTACTGCCAGACATCTGATAGTGGGTAGGAAAAGGCTCTCAATGTGCTCACATCTACCATCACTGGAACACCCTGTGGTCATGTACATGTGTAATTCTCAAACATCCAAACCTGTAGCAAGGTGCATACTCTAAGACTCTCTCACTGGTATCTCACTAACTGGCACAACTCATGGTAGAGATGGGCTAACATGCTACAAACCCATAAGAAGAAATTCCTTTCCCTTCATCCTACATACGAGATGAGTGAATGGTGCTAAAAATATTGTACCCTTTGTGTTGAGTACTACAACTAAAGAGAGCATACACAACATCACTTTCTGTACCAAAGGTGTCAGGCCTGCTAGTATGGCTGATAGACTGATCTGATCTGCGTGGGTCCTCATAAGTGGTACTTATCATAAACAATACTCCCCATCTGAAAGGATCTCAGTAGAACCCCACTATACTCTTGGTTTGATAGGCTCCCTCATACTGGAAGTCATAGGATCCTATACACATCCTCCAATGTGATCATGATCTCTCTTGAGGGAAGATCGAAGTAAAAAGTATCCTCATACCACCTGTCTATCATGGCCGATATCATGGATCGATGGAACCTCATCTGTGGTAGGACTGCTACCCAGTATAGTCCCACATCTCTCAATATATGTATCTCATCCTTCTATAGCTCAGACAAGTTCTCTCTAATAGTCAGCAATAGCCCTCCGAAGGGGTGCTCTCAGAGATGGAAAAGATCCAGTCAACATAAAAAACATCATATCAATACTCTATCATCATGAAACTATAATACTCACTTGACCAAGTCAAGGTTGACCTTTTTCAATCAAGGTCAACCATTTTGGGTCAAGGTTGACCTTTTTGGGTCAAGGTCAACCTTTTTGGGTCAGGGTCAACCTTATCCCCAAAAAGGGTGAGATCTTCCCAGCTATGGTCGACCTTAAAGGGTCAAGGTTGACATACCTAGGTTAGGGTCAAGATTTTTGGGTCAAGGTTGACCTTACCTATAAAAAAATGAATTTAATAACCACAAATATCAAAACAATGAACTTACCTCAGAAAGTGGTTGTCTGCTAGCTAGGCACTCTCTCAGGATCTCCATGTGGGTTGCTTGAAGTTCTTCTCTCTTCGGCATTCTGATTCTTTTCCTAAACTCTACAAATGGTGAGAATGGGGAGGTAAGTGTTTCTTTCTCTTATTTATAGCTAAAAATTAGGGTTTTGTTTGAATTTTCTTAGGTTAAATTCTAATTTTCCTTCATATGCATTTAGATAGACATTCACTCTTTTCATCATAACTTGAGTTTGGTAGCTCCATTTTTAGTGTTGTTAGTGGCATTGGAATCATGATTTAGATACCTAAACCCTTGAAGTGGTTTAGGAAGGTTAGGAATCCTTCTAATTGGTTTAGGAAAGGACATTTCAATCAAATGCATATCTAGTGTATAGGTATAACCTTGTCACCTTGTTTTACCTTTCAGAATTAGTAAGCCGAAACAAGGGGCATAAGGGGATCTACACACTTCTCAAACTCATCCTAGTAAGTCTTAGTTTCTATATGGATTTTCATTAATTTTGTGTGTTGTAGGTTGTGGGTACTAACAGTTTCTTGCAAGATCTCTACGTTGAAGACTTGGCTATATCCTTTTTGTTTTTATGATGTTTTCTTACTTTAGCTTGCATATTCACATAGTTTCATATCTAAGATAAAGTTGGGGATAAATGTATCATATTAAAATGGATGAAATTCCATTTTGGTAGGTTTAGCACCCTCATTTAGTATACCTACATATTAGATTTGCATTTAGGATGCATCTTCACTTGATTCTGCATTTCTGGCTAAAATTAGGGTTAAGATCTTGTGGATCCTCCTTAATTTCCCTCTTTGTGGCTTTATTTTTAGGTAAAACCTATGTAGTGGCTCTCCTAATCTTCATTATACCTCTTCTATTGCCTCTTTTCCTCTCCCCAGGACTCTGGTGTGTTTTCTCACCTTCCTAGCTCCCCGGCTGACCTGGGAATCTTATAGATTTCTTAAGGTGATCTGCCTGAAACCTAAGGTCAAGGTTGAGGTTGATTCTGAACTAGGTCAAAATCAAGGTTGACCTTGACCTAGGTCAAGGTTGAGGTCTACCTTGACCTAGGTCAAGTTTGAGGTCAATTTTGACCTCTATCAGGTGTTGGTCCACACTTTCAGATCCAAAACATATCGGGGCCCTAAACTTAAAAATAGGTCCCCGGGTCCAGGTGCGAAAGTGTTTTCTCCGATATTCAAATTAATACATCCCCTCCTTGGTTTTTGATTTTAATTGGACCATAATTCAAGGCAAAATTTGAATTTTGGTCCCTTGCATTGCCCTAGGAGGTCTATCTTGAGATCTCTATATAAGCACTCTCTTTCGCCTTCATTTGGACATGACAAAATTATGATTATGACATAATGATGATGCAAGAATGCAAGAGGATGGTATGATGATGTCTTAATACATGAAATCCTTTTTGTGGATGAACTATTGTGGATCTTCATTGCCACAAGAAAGAGTTCTTCCTTCCTTCCTTCTTCTTGGATCTACCATTTTCAACATTCAAGCATTCAAAGGATACAATCATGGGGTAGCGATTATGGATTGTGAGTTTGATAGGATTAATTTAGCCTTGGGGTCTTGGCATGATTTATTTATCATATTCAAATTTATGCGTTGCTTTCTCATTTCAATTCATGCTAGGGTTTCCATCTAGAGGATTAGATCTTGGCATTACACATCAAAATCTCTTCCTAAGAGCAACACACGCATATATTATATTACATCCAGATATTTGTGGAGGTGGAAATCACCAAAAAATGTGTTTGACTAATGGAAGAACCTATATAGCCACCTCAAAACACCCTTTTTCAGATATCTACAGTCACTATTTCAGGAGTTGTAGGTCAGAATTGAAATTTTGGTTGGGGGTCAGAATCAGACATTTTGGGTGAAAAGAAACATTCATTCCTGGGTTAGAATCAACATTCTGTTATGGGTCAGAATCAGAAATTTTGGATCAAAGGTGACATTCATTTTTGGGTCAAAATTGAACCTAAGCCAGATTCAGAAAATATTTTTGCGTTTTCTTCATCTCTGCATTTATGTTCCAGATCTAGTTGCATATTTTCTAGAAACTTGACATAGGCATTATAAAAGGGGTATTTCCAGATCTTCTATAATGTGAGGTATGTGTTTTACTCCATTATTCTTTGCAAACATTTCCAGCTTTACATTCCTTATCATTACAATTAAATGTAAATGGTTAAATATGGCATAGGGTCTCTTTTATATGCAAATCCACATTGCTAAAAATCCTATTTAAGAGACCATCCAATTCACCCCTTTACAAACCTTAATATCATTAAAATCCATCAACAGGAACAATTTTCCGACATGGGAAGAAGACAGTTCAATAAAAACATTTTCCATAGGTTGGGAAAGGTTCATCTTTGCATCCCAATACAGCCATAAGAGATGAGTGGTAGGATTAGATATCTTTGATAAGAGCTTGTCTAGGTCAAAATCCTAAGAATCATCAAGAAATGCTAGACCGAGTTGGGCCAGCTTTGACTTTAATTTGTTTTCAGCCTTCTGCTTCTTCAAAGTCTCACCACTAAAATTAATTGGCTTCTTGTACATCATTTTTTTGTTCTTTCGTGAGCCTATTCACTCGTCAACCATATAAATATTCTTGAATACCTCCAGAGCCAACACTTTTTTGTAACAAAAGTGGTGAGAAAGAAAGGTTTCTCAGTAAAATTGTGGGCCTGGACAATCGTAAAATCAGCTCCATAGAACCATTCTACCCAAATTGCACAACTTTGCATCCAAGTGGTCTAATCATAGTGAGTCTATTTTCACCATATTTGTGCACAAAAAAATACATGATGGGCCTTGGGAATTTCTTTAGGAATTCATCATAGTCATTTGATTTATTCAAAGTGGAATTACACATAGATATTGGGTTCTTCTAGCTGGGGATATTCACGAAATCCAATTTTAAAACCGTTCAAAGAACTTCTTATTCTAATATAATAGGATGTGGACTAGAAAATATGAGTGCCTAAAATAAGGAGATATTTGGTAGTATTAGAGTTTTTTCATTCCTTATGCAATAGCATCAACAAAATCTAACTAGATTTCATGTCTTGGGGCCGAATTTATACAGTATGCCATGGCCACCTAGAACTCATGCATAGATGCATCTTTCTCCATCCCACAAATAAATTCGAGCATGAAGAAGATATCCTTTGAATCATTTTTGAATGAGGAAAGATGAACTGGGAAGCCTGGCCTACCAGGGATCCTAGTATGAAACTCTTGGTCCAATACTTTTAGTGAGTAAACAATTGATTCCACTCATAATCAAGTTTTTATTGATCAAAATTCACAATGTCTATTGTGCCTCTATTAATACAAAATATACTTCTTATGATGTTTGAGCTTATCACCACCTTTATCTCACCAAACTGAATGTTGTTTGTTGCCACATTAAAATTCTCAACAATGGCCTCGATTAATTCTAGGCAAGGATGCACATTGGGTACCATATACTAGGGTAGACCAAAATTCCATATCTTCATGCCCACCACCACATAACTTTGATTTATATTTATCTTTAGATCCTCCTCCCTTATTCCCTGGTATATGAAGCTAGAAATGGGTTTGTAGTATCATCTACTAGGTCTTTAACCAATGTTGGATCTCTGGTAGCTTCCATCTTGGTCATTTCTATTTTTTGGAGTTTGTTCTTTATGACCCTGGGCGCTTGAGCATATGAGGAATCTACACATACATGGGTAATATTTGGAATGTATGGTGTAATATGTGTCATTGACATTTAGGGAGGAAAAAAATGCTCTTGAAAATTTTGAACATAGGAAACTTGAAGCTTTTCTTTAGAATGTTCTAAAAATACTAAATCTTTGGCAACATGAAAAGAAAAAGAAAGGTGGTAACTATCTCAAATGTGTGCACTTATTTCCTTGAAAGTTTTTCATTATATGGATGGAAGGAAGAGAGTACAAAATTACATGGTCTCATTGTCATTTTTGAAAACAAGACACTGGATATAACTAAGATATTAACACAACATCTTATAGGGAATTTTTTTGAGATATGTAGGTCAATAAAGATTGTTGCTCGTGGGAAAAGAGGGGAAGGCTAAAAAAATGGAGAGATGGAAAGAGAAGGGAAAATAAAACATACTTGATGGTACTTATTGAACACAAAGTGTGACTAACCTACTATTTACAAGGAGAAAAAGTGAACCATTAATGGAAATGTTTGAGGTGCATCCCGTTTATACAGATCTTGAAGGGGTTACCTTCCATATCTCCCAGCTCAAAAGCATTTCCACTTTTATAGTTTGAAATATAGAAAGGACCTTCTCATAGAGTGTCAAACTTTTCATACTCACTTGGCTTACTTACTCTATCATTGTATTTTATAACTAGGTCATTTTCCTTAAAAATTGGGTCTAATGACCTTTTATCGAACCATCTATTAACAACTCATTGATAGCATGTAAGGGCATTGTTGGCCTATTCATGTTTTTCCTGTAGATTTAGCAATTTTTCCAACCTTACATTCATGACACCATCTTCTTTGACCTCTATAGACTTGACGAACTACAACACTGGGATTTCCATTGAAATGGGAAGGAGTGAATTTTTCTATATAATAGTTCATACGGTGATTTTACCAACCTTCTTTGAAGTAATTCTATCTTCTCACAATGTGGCTTGCAGGTGTTTGTGCCATTCCCACTAGTTTTTTAATCCAATCTTCTTTATAACCCTAATAAAAAAATTATTTTTTTAATTAGGCTAGTTTGTTCCCTTGTGAGTAATAGTTGGAAGATGTCTTCAATAAAATGTCATTTCTTAGTGTGAAGTTGACATCTTTTTTCTGATGAATGCTCTTGCATTGTATATAATTATTTTTTTTTGGGACTTGAATCTTGACACCAACCCCTCGAGGAAGCTAACAATCTTATTTTTTGTATCATTCTTTAGTATCTCTTCTTCCACCCTTGAGTGAAATAGTTTGTAGTCATAAGAATCCATTTGTGTCACACAGTAGAATGGGGATTAATCATCCGAATGAAATCTAAACCCCATTGGAAAAAGGTTTCATCAATTACGATGGGTCTTAGTGGCATGGAATAATTATTTTTCCTCCCTATGAATAATTGGCATTTCTCACACATCTTCACTAAGTCAAAGTATGTTTCATGAGTAGTGGCTCACATGAACTCATCTCTCATGAGAATGAATGGAAAAATTAGCACTCATTGGAGAGATGGGTTCCATTCATTCTCATCCAATAAGTGATTATTGTTCCATTCATTCTCATGAGAGATGGGTTCATGTGAGCCACTACTCATGAAACACGGGTCAATGAGTTTGACTCAAAAAATTACATTCTTGAATCCTAATAGCAATATCACAATTTGACTTGTTGTGGAAAATATATCCTACTTATCAATTGATGATCTTAAGGGGCTCACTAATGAATGTTTCATAGGTCACAACACTTGGTGAAGGTTTTGCAAATGGGGTTGAAAGAAGAGTGTGTTTAACCATGGGGGAAAATTTGTAGTTAAGTGCACTTGAGCTAGAGTGATATAGGGATGGGTGACCTCCTGAAATGTCTTGCTGCTTCACCTCTATAAGCATCACCTTGATCCAATGATTGCTAATTTTTTTATTCATTCTCATGTTATATGGGTTTGTGTGAGCCACTACTCATGAAACATGGGTCAATGAGTTTGACTTGAAAAAATACACAGTTGAATCCTAATAGAAATATAACAATTTGAATTGTTGTTGAAAATATTTCTTACTTATCAAATGATCAGAATAAAGGGCTTACTAATGAATGGTTCATAAGTCACAACACTTGGTGAAGTTTTTTCAAATGGGGTTTCAAGAAGAGTGAGTTTAACCATGGAGGAAACTACATAGTTAAGTGCACTTGAGCTGAAGTAGTACTAGGATGGGTGACCTCCAGGGAAGTTTTGGTGCTTCACCTCTATGAGCATCACCTTGATCTATTGAGTGATAAGTTTTACATTCATTCTCATGAGAGATGGGTTCATGTTTGCCACTACTCATGAAACATGGGTTAATGAGTTTCAGTTAAAAAGCTACACAGTTGAATCCTGATAGCAATATCACAATTTGACTTCTTCTACTACTTATCAATTGATGATCTTAAAGGGATTACTAATGAATGGTTCATAAGGTACAACACTTGGTGAAGGTTTTGCAAATGGGATTACAAGAAGAGAGGGTTTAACCATGGAAAAAAATATATAGTTAAGTATGCTTGAGGTGGATTAGTACTGGAATGGGTGACCTCCCTAGAAGTCCTAGTGCTTCACCTTTGTGATCATCACCTTGATCTAATGAGTTCTAAGTGTTCCATTAATTATCATGAGAGATGGGTTCATGTGAGCCACTAATCATGAAAAATGGGTCCATGAGTTTGACTAAAAAAATATACAGTTGAATCCTGATAGAAATTTCACAATCTGACTTGCTATGGAAAATATCTCCTACTTATTAATTTACAGAAATCAATGAACATGGCTGGCCAAAAATAGCTAGCTCGCATAATTTTGAGTGTGGTGTCTTTTTTTAATAGTGTCCACCTAAGGACCTATTATGCATTTCCTCTAGCACTTTCTGGCTCTAGGATTCATTGACACATATTAGTAGAACTCCATTGAAGTTTCTCCTAAAAATCACACCTTCAACTAGGGAATATCTGGTACCTTGTTGCCTATTGTATCTTCATTTTCCTGAAGGAATTTGATAAGGACGTCTTCATATCTACATAAAATGTATTTGATTAGCTACTCTGTCTTTTGTCTCTTCAAAAATTTTCACAAGGATCAATTCCTCTGGTTCTTCATCCCCTTTTACCTCTTTTGTGATATATTCACAAAGGCATCTTCCTCAAATCACTTTATTTAGGAAGACTTGTATTTCATACTCCATGATTTTAGTGATCTAGTTAGCTCTTTTTTGGGTAATTTCTCCTTCCATAATGTATTCTCACAAGCTAGGGTGAGCAAGAAATACCATGATATTTCTTTCTGAGAGAATGTGTTTGAACTTTTTGATGCCTTTCACTAGAGAAAATGATTTATTCTTGACAAAATTGTATTTCACCTCATAATATTTTACCCTCTTGAAGTAGAAGGAAAAACGGTGCTCTACCTTCTAGTTTTCTCCCTTTTTGGGTAAGCACAACAACAAGGATATATTCACTTCTATAAGCATACATTATAAAGTCCTTAAATAAATCAAAATTTGATAGTATTGGAGAAGTAGTTATAGATGATTTGATCTTCTTGAAGGTGACCTTCTCTTCTCAGGTCCATCAAAATAATTTTTCCTTTCTTAGAACCAAGGTGATAGGTCACAACATTCCTGTGAAGTTAGAAATGAACCTGCTATTGAAATTTATCTTTCCAAGGAAAGACTAGATTCCTTTCTTATTTGAGGGGAGTGGGAGTTCTAGGATAGCTTTTACTCTCTTTGGATCTATATAAATCCCTTGTTTTGATACTATATTCCCTAGGAGTTTCCATTGTAGAACCCCAAACACACATTTCTTCATATTTAAGGAAATCCTGAATTCTTGGCACTTTTTAAAAACTTTCTCAAGGTGATCAAAATGACCCTCCTTCTTCTTTGATAACATTGTTAAATTATCCAAGTAGATTAGAATGATTAAATCTATCAACTCTTTAAATGTCATCTCCATGGCTTTCTGGAAGGTAGCCCCAACATTATATAGGAAAAATGACATTTTAGCATAAGAAAAATTTCCCCACCTGGTGGTGAACATTTTTTTGTGTTTATCATCTTCCACTACCCAGACTTGGTTATACCCATAGAAACCATCTAGCAGTGAGAACATTTATGACCCTACAAGAGTTTGTATAATTTTTGTTCCATTAATGGTAGAGAGTGATAGTATTTTAAAGAGGCTCTATTCAGGTATCTTAAATCCATGCAAAGATGGATTTCACCATTCTTTTTACTGACTAGAACTACATTCGAAACCCACATGTCATGCTTGATTAGGAGAATGATCTTGGAATCAATCAATTTGGCCAACTCTTGTTCTATTAAGGATTCTATCTTTGGATTAACCAGCCTCTATTTTTGTCTGATGGGCTTCACTCTTAAAATTCAATAGTGTTCCCAATGATGTCCCTATTGTAACATTTTAGGTCATCATAGGTCCATGTTATGACTCCCATATAATTTTGGCACATTGATTTTAGTCATTCTTTGTCCACTTCGGGAACATCTTTTCCAACTTTCAACTTTTTGCCATCTCTGACATCTAGCTCTTCATAATCTTTCCGATCTATCAAAAAATTGCATTTTTCCCTTTTGATATCATCATAGTCAAAAAATATTTCCAAGGTTATTAGGAATTGGGGAATTTTATTACCTCTGAGTTGGATGACCTGATCCTTATAAGCCTCCTCTATTTTAGCTCGTAGTTGATCAACGAACTCTCTAGTTTGTTGGATAAACAAGGAAATATAGTCATCATTCTCAAACACTTTCCAATGATTTTATTGTTTGGTATGGAGGGCCTTAATATCATTTAGATTGAAGGCTCATTTGTAAATAAATTAGTGATATGTTCGAAGTGGGAATCAATTGTGGTTAATTGTTCAGCCTTGATGTTCTCATTTCTTTGGATGACTTTGATATCGAAAGCATCAAAAATTGCAATCAGGTCCCATAACCTAAGGTGGTAGGATCTCATCTAGGGTTTCTAATTTTTAGAAGTATTGCATTATTTTTTAACCATTAACTTGGAGTGACCATAAAATTTTAGTTTCTTGATCCCATTCTTTGGGTTACATCTAGTCCTCGGACTAGTCCTTCATATTCTACTTCATTGTTTGTTGAACTGACTTGAAAGTAGAAAGCCTTCTTTACTTCTACCCCTGAGGGGGAAATTAGGTGAGTACCATCACTAGAACCTCTTTGACACCTAGCTCCATCTAAATACATCATCCATATTTTTTATGCCTATAGGTTAACATCCTTATTTTATTTTTCATCTATGAATCTTGGCATTAGATGATCTCCATCGAACATTACATAGGTACCTAGCTAGGTAGCATGGAATTTTTTGAAAGGATCCTCTTCAGAGAAATTATTCTTCTTTGGTTCTATTTCCAATCACTTCCTCATCTTTTAGCATTTCAAGGTAATACATTTCTTCCTTATAGATGGAGGTATGGGTAGGCTCTAATTTGAGAATGGGTTCATCAACTACATAGGTACTATGTATAGGTTCCAAAAATACTTTTCACTTAGATCCATGTTTGGTTCTTAGGATCAAATGGGACCAATAAAGTGACATGTAACCTCCTATATTGGAGGTAAAATATCTTGAAAGGAAGACACAAAAATAGGGGGAATGTTGATGAATATAACTTCTTGTGATACCATGATATTAGGGCAGGAAAAAAGGGTGAAGGGAAGCTACTTTATGATTCCTATGGACTAGACCTTCTTCTCATCTAGTTGCATAATTACATAATCCACCTATTAGAAGGTTCAAACATAAATTGGAGGGCTTCCTCTATTTCCTTAGGCATGATAGTAGTAGTAGCCCCTGACTATATCATTGAATTATGTAGTAGCTTATCTCCAACTATCAAGGTAAGAAAGAAAGGCATGATTTTAGTCTTACTTTTTTCCTTATCTTTTGTCATGTTGTCTGAATTAGCCAACATATTTGACTGTGGGACTTGGGAAATTTCTATCCCTAATAATGGTGAATTTCCCTTCAATATTTCTTTCTCTACAATAGCTTCCACTCTAGCTTTCCTATCTTTGTTTTCAAGATCTTCCTTCAGTAGTTTCTTTTGCTTGGGATTCGCAAGCATGTCCCAAATGGATAGATGCATAGGGTCCCTTTTTAAATGTTCCACTATATCTACCTTCATCTCTATGTGAATCTTTAGATCCTTTGGCTTCCAAGGGATGAGTAATATTTTGTTTTTGGGCCAGATGTGGATGAACCTCTGGAGAGGAAGGCTTAATTTTTTCAAAATTTAGTCATGGTAATGGGGCAGTCCTACTCTGTATGATTGGCAGGGCTACTTCTTTAGTAAATCTCTATTTTTAATGGGTGTTGCAATTTGACTAAACTTGTGGCATTCTTAAAGTGGATTCTTAGTTCATGAAAACCACATCATCCTCATTCTCCATCCATGAGAAAAGAGCACAGTCTAGAGAAATCTATGAATCTTGCTCCAAGGACATTCCCTACAAAAGGGTTGTCATCATGGAATTATCTATCCCCAAGAAAGAGTAGTAATAATTAATAGCATCAAGAGTCACCCCTTGGATCCTTTTCTCTTCTCTACATATTTCCCCTTAGACATTCCTTGGGCATATGTGTTAGGATTGAGGAACACTGAAAGGGGGGATGAATTAGTGTTCTAGCATTTATAACCTTTTTTAACTTGATTTCATAACCATAAACTAAAATAAATGAATAATAAAAAACTAAAACAAAATAAAAGCATCCATAACATAATAACACCTTGTTTTTTATTATGAAAAACCAGTTAAGGGAAAAAATAGTGGGGATGGAACCCACAAGTATTACTTTTGCAAAATAAGTTAATAGCCTAGATATCACTATTTGGATACAAAATAGGTATACAACCCTCAGAGGCACATTTTCATACAAAATAATTCATTCACAAAAGAGTGAATTGAGCAATAGCATCAACAATCCCTATACAATTTCATTAAGTAAAATATACATCATCTTAACCAATAGTTGAATCTCTTCTCACTTATACATCATATAACAATCACATCCAACCATCGCTATATCTAAGAATGTAAAAAACTCAATCTTATATATCCATCATCAAATATATTTACTCTAATTGTCGGCCTCAAGAACAAAATAGATAACATGTGAAGTGTCAGCTAGATCTGTCATCAAAACATGTTCCTAATCTTGAACTCAAGAATAGATGTCTTCAAATATGTCATCTCTAACATATCTAACAATAAAAATTATTATATCATCCATCTAATAGGATGGCTAATTGATCCAATACCAAACTATCTATGTTCATCTCTTTACTCTGTAAATTGATACTCGGAAAGCTATAACTATGTCAAATGATAAAATAAATTATTTTGATCATAGAGAAGAGTGCATAGAACCTCTTTGAATATCCTCCTAGGTTCATGCCTCAAAAATTGATCATATGATTATGCACCAATCCATATACCAAAACTTGTAAACTATGTTTGTTATTCCATTCTTAGCCAAATCTGATAGTCTATACTTTTCTATCACCATATCACAATAATAAACACTAGAATAGTGTATAGTTTCCATTAATGAAAACATACAACTCATCCATATCATCAATCTCATGGAAACAATATCCCCCTTTGGAACTGATGGAAAAAATTCCCTGAGTTGAACCTATAATTTTTATGTCTGTATCTCTCCTTTTTAAAATCAATGGCCAAGGTTTGGGTCCTCCTCAAAATTCAAATAAAAAAATCCTATATCATCTGCTATATACAAGAGTGTTCAAAGTGTACTTACAAGAGCTTAAATACATTTGAAACATTGCTCCCTAGAGATGCAAAGTTTGTATCCTAACTCTTCTTCATACTCTCCATCACCTAAATCTATACATAGATTGCATAAACTTATTTTTTTGGATTAAGAAAATCAAAAGTATAAGGCATGTTATAAGTAAGCTCTACTTCCTTCAAACTGTTAAACAAAATATCAAGCTTAGGAAAAATTAAGTTCATAAGCTTACTAACTCTTCCTTTTAATCTCTCATTTTCAGTAACAAGTGTTCTGATTTTATCATTTAGTGTTGTCACTTGTGTTGCATGTACCGAAGCTAAATTCTTCAAAGGATCAAAAGAATTTGACAATTCATATAGCTTCTCCTTAGTTTCCTTAATGAGTTTGTCCACATCTAATACACATCTAGAATAATAAATGCATTCTCTTTAAATCATACTTCCCTTAGACAAAGCATTCTTTACTCCTTGAATTTCTAGGTCCAAAGAGTTCTTGTCTATGGAAATCTAAGCCTTCAACTCATGGAGTCTCTTATCCTCATATTCACCTTGTACCTTTACCAATGTTGACTTCTCTAAGGATTCAAAATGTGTATTAGCTTCCTTTATAAAAAATTACAACTGAGTTTAATTTGATTCATTCTAATTCAAAACATAGGTAGGTAAGATCTTGCACAAAAATTGAGATGTCAAAGTAAGCAACTCATTATCTTTTCTATGAGTCCTCAAGATTTGATTTCTAGCTCTAGTATGTGTAATAGTAGAAATTTTCATTAATTGTTTAGCAGTAAGAGAATCCAATTGAATTGGACCTTGAAACATCCACACTTTCTCTAAATTAGTAGTGAATTTTTCTCCTACTACCCTTGTAGTGTCTCTTGCTAGTTCATCAATCTCATTATTTATTATCAAACCCATCTATTCAATTTTTGCATGAGTCTAATATGTCACCATCTCTTCTACTCCTTTAACCTCTACATTCTTATCGTTATTTTTTTTTTTCTTCATTTTCCTTCTTCTCCATGTCTAGATCATATTCTCCCTCTTTTATTGTAGATTTTCAGTTTAGAACTCTAGGAATATGTTTTTTTTCATCACCAACTGAGAGTGTAACAGGAACACAAAAATGAAGATGTATGTTTATCATAAATAATATTAAATGATGTATCCAATGGTTCATCATTCTTCTCATTATTCTTTTGATTAACTTCATATTGTATTCTCATTAGAATTTGTGTCATTACCTTATATGTTTCTTTAGTCACCTCATCAATGTTTCCAAGCACAAGATTGTTTATCCTTGACTTTGAGTTCAATTATTTCTTTGCTTCCACAATAATAATTCTACTTTCTCCTTGACAATAACATGACATAAATTGATCAATATTAATTCTCTTATATCCTTTGTTAGAATAACTAAGAGGGGGGATGAATCAGTGGACTCAAAAATTAATCCAATAATTCAATCCAAAACTTTATATCTCAAATATAAAATCTCTAGTTATCTTCAATCCTACAAGATGTATGTCTTTAAATAATCTTATCAAATAACTACTACTCAAAGTTCACTGTTATCCTTTTTCTTAAGCTTTACTGAATAGTAGTCTTAGCCTTTACCAAAATACAGTAAATAACTTAGTGTTTACCGATCAATCATGTTTTAGTTATGTGTAAAGAAAAAAAATTAAAGCAATGAACCATATACACATTTGACACATGGATTTTTAACTTGGAAAACTTGTTAAGGGAAAAACCACTTTGGACCGGGAACCCAAAATTTTCACTCTTCTGAAGTGAACTTGGTGAAGAGCCAACCTTGCTAAAGGTTACAAACACACTGTTAAGTGTGACCTTGTTAGAGGATTTATCACTAACATTTTATCACTTGATATCACATTCACTATGCTGTCAACATGAAAACCTTTTGATACTCCTTGGGATGTATCTCAATATATAAAGGATGGTTAGATCCTACTCTGTTAAGAGATTTTCTAAATCAATGGTTAAATTGAAATAGAATATTATATGTTCATAAACACAACTTAATATTACAGATGTTTAGATCTATTGTAAGCTCATAATGCCTTTGTGATCAATGTTTCTCTTATGTTCCTTTGATCCACTTCTTTCTTCTCGATGAATGTTGTTTCTTCTCTGTTGTTCGGCGTCTGCAGAAAACTTTAGCTCTGTTCTTTAGCTGGTATGATTAGGTTTATATGAAGACTTCTATCTTCACCAGAATTCTCTTCAACATCCTTATTTATTTTTTTGTTATGAATTACTTGTCTCTTTATATAGACATGATTTCACCATTTCTTTTCCTTCTTGTTTTCTTCAATGATCACTTCTTGATCTGTAAAGCTCACCATGATTGCTTTAGTTTTAATTCACAAATCTCTCTTTATTTTATGGAATAAAACATGCTTTAAATATCCTTCTTATCTTTAGGTTTTAACTAATCAATGAAAACAAAGTAATCAAATAGTTAACTCTATCTTTAGCTCCTGCCAGCTAAGTTGTTTTGTCATTTTCCTAACTTCAGTTCCCATTGGTCAACACTTTAGCTGTGCTCGGTGACTACTGCAGATATTTTGGGCATCAACTTCAGTTATGTTTGGTGACAACTATATTTAGCTCAGTAATGCTTTCTTAGGGAACATTGTCCATTGGGTAACACTCTTACTTGGTGCATGATTACTGAAAACAAAAACTTGTTCTCTTTGGATATTTAAGTGTTGTGAAAATATGAGTATGAGAAATCATACCATATTAAGTTGACATCAATGACAATACAATATATTAACTGATTTAATGTCTTGCATTCTTTTTGCATCTTGGTGATTATCAACTTTGTCATCTTCAAACATTCAATCAGTTATAGTTCATCAATCTCTCCCTTTGGCATTGATGGAAACATACTACATAATACTAATACAATATGAAATATATCAGTTGTAGTTCATCAATCTCTACCAAACTTAATTTTCTATAACCAATAAAAATGTTTGACTCTCGATAAGCTCTTCTAGCTTAGATTTGATTCATGCAGAGTACTTTCTTCAGTTTTCATTCCCTTCATTTGATAAATGTAACAATTTATGATTTTGTCTCTCCCTTTTTCGTTTAATCTCTTCTTCCTTTTTTGGATAGATATGCAGTGTTTAACTTTTCAAATTATCTCCCTTAGATGGATGTTTCTTTAAATATTTCTTTGATATTTTCTCTCCATTTGGCTGTTCCTCTCCTAGATGGATAGTTCTTTTTCTTTGATAGAAATATATTTCTTCCATTTTCATTAAGTACATCTCTCCTTTTGAATACTTCTGATATTTCCCATGGATATGATCTCTCCCTTAATTCATCTCTCCCTTTGACAGTAATGCCAAACTCTTTTCTCTTTTATTTAATATATTCCTTGAATTTCCTTTCCATCAACAATATAGCTCTGTATTAGCCAAGAATATCTATGGTTTTTGGTGTAGATAACTACCTTTCTGTGTACTGATAAAAATTTGTAGTCCATCTCTTTTCTTGCATCAACATGAATAATCTTCTAATAATGTGTAGGCTTATGTAGCCTCCTAGTTAGCTTAGTGACCAGTAGACAAGGATTATACCCCTAATCTCTTTCTCAAGTACTCAAATGTATCTTTAGGCAATGGATTTATGAATATGTCTGCTAATTTTTCCTTGGATTGAACATATTCCAGTATCAACTCTTTCTCTTGCACTTTTTCTCTTAAGTGAATTATACTTGATAGCACTATGCTTTATCTTAACACGCATGACTGGGTTCTTTGAAATGTTAATTGCACTTGTATTATCACAATACATAATTACTAGTTCATTAATGTTCATATTCATACCTTCCAGTAATTTCTTGCTTCATGCAATATTACAGAAATTTGTAGCAACAACCCAATATTACGCTTCTGCAGTAGACTGTGAGATGCATCCTTGCTTCTTACTTATCCATGTGACAAGTCTGTCACCTATAAAGAATGTTTCTCTTGTTGTTCTCTTTCTGTCATCTAAGTTTCCAGCCCAATCAACATCTATATAGAATTGAAGCTCAAATTTTCCTTCTCTTTTATACCATAATCCATAGTCCTCAGTATTCTTTAGATATCTCATAATTATTTTGACAGCAGTCATGTGTGATTCCTTGGGATTAGCAGAGAATCTTGCAACTATTCCCACTACATGTGCTATATCTGGTCTAGTATGAACAACATACATTAGCTTTCCAATCATAGATCTATATAGGGTTTGATTTACCTCGGTTGACTTGTCTTCCTTTATCAGCTTCCATTTGGTTGTCATAGGTGTTCCAACTAACTTTGAATCTTCCATCTTGAATATCTTCAACACTTCCTTGATGTATTTGGATTGTGTGATATAGATGCGTGCATCCTATTGAAATATCTATAGACCAAGAAAGAGTTTGATCTCCCCAAAAATTTACATCTAAACTCTTTGCTCATTTTATTAGAAAATCATTTGCATAACATATCATTAACTCCAAATATGATATCATCAACAAATATTTCAGCAATCAAAATGTTATCATCAGTATCTTCTTTTAAATATAGATTACTATTTTCACTTGTTCTTACAAATCCAATACTTATAAGATAAGAGTGAAGTCTTTCATATCATTCTCTCGATGCTTGTTTCAATGCATACAAGGCTTTGTGTAGTCTACAAACCATGTTTCTTTTGTTAGGATCAACAAATCCTTCTGGTTGTTCAATGTATACCTCTTCTTCTAGAATTCCATTTAGGAATGCATATTTGACATCCATTTGGTATACCTTGAATCCTTTGAATGCAGCATAAGAAAGTAGAATTATGACTCCTTCTATTCTAGCAATGGGTGGAAAGGTTTCTCCATAGTCAATACCTTCTTCTTGTGCATACCCTTTTCATACTAATCTTGCTTTTTTCCTTGTGACTTCTCCATTCTGATTCAGTTTGTTTCTGAATGTCCATTTGGTACCTGTTGTCACTGAGGTTTGCACCCTTGCTGAAAGCTTCTCTAACAGCAACCTAGTGAAACATGGAATCAACCTCCAAGCTGTGGGACTTGAACTACGAGGTTGAATCTCTGGAGAAGGCCGGCTTCCTCTACTATCAGGATGCACCTAAAACTATCTCTTACAAGGAAAAGGGAGAAGGAGATGCAGAAACCAAATTACTTGAAAAGGGAAAGGTGATACACCAAGATAGGGCCTACTTTCTTCTGCCTTGAAACTGCACTACACATCCATATAACTCAACTAATACAACTTCTACCACATGAGTTTTAGCAAACATGTGAAGGTCAGAGACTAAAATTACCACAAGGGAAGAGAAAACTTCACAATATAGTAATCCAAGCGAAATACACACAACACATAATGAGCCAGAATCAGCTTGATCAATAAGGGGGTAAAACATCTACACAGTTACTGATTGTAAAAGAGGATAAACATGAATTATACCAAATGAGGCACAAGGTAATTATAATAACAGCAAGCTTTCATAGAACCAAAAGAGAAGTAGATGGATGAAAAGAAAAGACACAGGAGAAAAAATACTACAAGTATCAGAAAGTTGCTAACAAAGCATGCCTTCTACATTCTTCCAACACTTAAAAGAGGAGCCTTCAACTCATACTTATACAATTTTGAAGCCAACTGCATTTCCCCGCAATAACTTCCTGATCAAAACCTTTCTTATCAAGCCACCGCCTAGCCTCTGAAAGTCATCCTTTCAAAATATCAACATAAATGTTCATCTGCAGAAGCGGTCATATCCCTCTAGAAGAGTCGCAAAAGTCTTTGAAATTCAATAACTGCTCTGCAGACCTATCAACTATATGCTCTGATCCCCCCAAAATCTGATTATTTGCAAAATATCTGATTCTTTCCCTTCGAGAAGATCTGATCTAAACAGAGATCAGTCGACTGCCTCTTGCATAATCCTGTAATTAGCATACTCTGATCAAATCTGGAAATCCCTACAAAATGAACAAATCATCTCTGCTTTGTCACTTACTCGCAGCCTCCTATACTCTGTTTCTGTTTCACACGCGAGTGTGCGACGAGCTCTTTATTCATCACCTTTTCTGTGATCGCGTACTCGCGAGTAACCCTCTTGTTACTTTACTCTCTGAGTGAGCAGGTGACAAGCTCAATCTCTTCATCAATCACTCAGTCGTGAGCGTATCCTTCTTTGTCTGCAATGTCTGGCGACAGAGCGATGAGAACTTGTCTTTTTCTTGATCGCACAGTCGCGAGCCCTTTTTTCTTTTATCTTTTTTCTCGGCGACTGAGTGACATCCTTTTATTTCCTTCGGTCGCACAGTCGTAGGCGATTTTTACTTCATTCAATTCTAATAGCGAGTGCGCAATGAGACATCTCTTTTCTCGTCGCACAGTCGTGAGCTGCATTCTGCTTAACCTTATGGCTCGGCGACTGAGCGACCACATGGATCTTCCAGCTCCTCGTGCACCCGCGAGCTACATTCCTTTTATCTCTTATCTTTTGCGAGTGCGTGACACCTTCTCCTTCTGCTGGGTCACACACTCGTAGGTTGTTTTTCCCTTGCGTTCATTGCTCAGTGAGTGAGCGACCGAGCCCTACTTTTCACTCGTCGCACACTCGCGAGCAGCTATCTTTTCCTCCCTTTTGCTTGGCGACTGAGCGATGAGGAGCTTCCTTTTCTGGTCACACACTTGTGACCTGTTTCTCTTTCATGTGCATTGCTCAACGACCGAGCGACGAGCCCCTATTCTTTCTTGGCGCGCACTCACAGGCTAGAAACCTGACATAACATAGACATCGCGACTGCGCGATGAGGCATTGAAAATTTTAACCTGATCGGTCGCAAGGCAAGAACGATATGACTTAAACTGATCGTGATTGCGCGATGACATAATCCTCAGCTCATCGCTTAGTCAGGGGGAAATGGACCTATGCAGGAAAAGGTTGTGACTGAGCGATGACCGCGACTGGCAGCTCGTCGCGCAACTTAAAACTTGAGAAAAATTCTTTAACGCGATTGACATAAGGTCTGATTTTTTGAAAAGGGAGGCATGACCATTTTGGCGGGAAACACAGAAAAGGCCAGAAAAACATAGGATGGGGAATTTGGTTAACATTTTGGCAATTTCTCTGGGATTTCAGCCTGCTAGACATAAAGACCAGTTACCTTGACAAATCCATTGGGCATGGAGAAAACAGAGGGAGGCCTGCGGCCGAAACTTTAAACTCTGAAACCCTCTCTGCAAAACAGGTCAAAATTTTGCAACCAGAGTTGCCTGTGCACGGGCACTTATTCAAACAGAAAGCAGGAAGAGAAGCACCAAAATTCACAGATATTTACAACTATTTACAGAAATGGAACCTTCCAGAAAAACCTAGAAACAAGGCTTAAGATGAAAGCCATTCACAGGGATAGGCAAGATCTCACCATCAGGTTTTGATAATTGAAATGCATTGGATGACCCGCAGCTGCTGATAATATAAGGGCCACTCCATAAGGCATCAAATTTTGTATGTCTCCCAGGCTTAGCTCTGTCAGAATCCCATTTAAGGACTAAGTCACCTTCTGTGAATATCCTAGGAGTAGCCTTCTTATCAAATGACTTTTTAACCTGCTGCTGATGAAGGTCCAATGTGTTAAGAGCCTGATTTCTTTTCTCCTCTAGCTCCATCAGTTCTGCCATCCTCACTGATATGGCATCATCCTCTGCAACTTCCAACTGATGAGCTAGTTCCAAGGCTGGAAACTCAAGAGAAATAGGGAGCCTAGTTTCCCTACCATAGACCAACATGAATGGTGAGTTTCCAATGGATCTCTTAGGTGTGATCCTATCAGCCCATAAGGCATTCTTCAACTTTTTGTGCCATGTTCTTTGGTTATCACCTATAGTCCTCTTCATGATCTTAATCAGATTTTTATTGGAAGACTCAGCCAGGCCATTGCCTTGGGGATAGTAGTTGGATGAGGTACTCAAGTAAACATTATGATCTACTGCCCAAGAGAAAATACCTGCA